>CM050220.1:34300923-34608544 GCA_027475355.1 Coilia nasus
CTAATCCAAAAATCTCTAATCCAAAGACATATTTTGTTAAACTGTGGAGGTTAGCTTTGAATCTATACAATTGCAAACGAAAAACGTAAGGTAGCTTATTTCGATGGGGTAGCGTAAATCGATAGAAGCCACCGTCTATTTAGGCTACTGGTAGCTCATTTCGACGAAGCAGCCCATTTCGACAGTACACCGGTTTCAGGTCACGGTTGCCCTCTCTCCCTCTTCGCTGTTCAACTGTATGTCAAACCAAACCTTTCGGACCAGTTCTGCGGCAGTGTTTGGCGACAGACATAAAGAGTTGCGGTCAGCCTTTCCGTATCTCTTAAGGACGGATTTGAACCGACGCTTGCTGCTTTAAATTCAGTGTCCGATATTATATTTACTGTCGCTAAGTAACGACTAAGTCCAGCTCTCAGGGGCAAAAAACTCAACACCGAGTATTCCTTCCCCGCAGTTGTAGTGTAGTGTAAAAGTAGTGTAAAACTCTCTGATATATTTGCAAAGTGAATCAGCATCCAGTCTCTCAAAATAATTAAGACTTAAATCTTTTTCAGACAGCCAGTCTTTCACTACACTCACTGCCTAAGCTGTAGACCTCTTAATGTATTTTTCATGTTTGTCCGATTCTACTGGTCCATACAGAAGAGGATTAGGGCCACGTGAACAGATTTTTCTCAGAAATTCTGAGAAAAAAATAAATTCTGAATTCTGCCAGAAACAGCAACGAGACTACTACGAGTCACAACAGCGCCTCAGAAGTGGTTCGTGTTTGCTGCTGACATGGACGACTTAATTGTGTTATTTCGGAATTGGATTTAATAATAAGGTGATCCTTGCTGTCTTTGAACAGAATCACAGTATTGTGATTTCTATACTGTACTTTGAAGAGGCGTTGTCGTGAACCAGGTCTTTTCAGGAGGAGAAATCAGACAGACATAGACCAAGTGATAGCCTTCGTGCAGGAGGAACTGAGGGGAAATGGCCAGATGAAGGGGTATCGTTGGCTGCACCTTTGAACAGTTCAGAAGGGATTGGTGGTATCGCAAGAAACAGTAAGGCAGATCCTCCAAGCACTTGATCCACACGGGGTACAAACAAGATGGGCCGATCATCTGAGGTGGCGTATGTATACAACCCGTGGCCCTAATGCTCTTTGGCATATATGACAAACTGAAGGCATTTGGGATTTGCATCAATGGGTGCATCAATGGCTACAGCCGTTCTGTATTATGGATGGAGACTTACAGCACCAATAATGATCCCAAAGTCATTGCGTCCTATTACATTCAGTGTGTTGAGAGTCTTGGGGGCTGTCTAGAGAGGCTGCAAGCTGACAGGGGCACTGAGAACGGTCACGTTGCAAATGTTCCTGAGAAGAGAACACAGTGATGCATTTGCTGGCAACAAGAGCTTCCTGTATGGCTGCAGCACGGCAAATCAGTGCATTGAGTCCTGGTGGGGTATCTGCACAAGCAGAATGTGCAATTTGTCAGCATTGTCTGTAGATGACATGTACCAAATTTGGTGAGATTCACATGAACGGCCTATGACGAGTTTGTTTGCTTTCGCTTTTGCAAGATTAAAAATTCACGTAAATTGTTTTTGTTGGAAGTGGGCTTCAACCAGTGTTTTCAATGTGTGAGGGTTAATAGATTTCACGCCAAAAAAAAACTTGGTTGCAAACGTTAGCATTCGCTAGATAATAGACAAAATTACATTTTGTACAATTACAGCGCCCCCTATGGGCCAAATGTTATGGCATGTGCTGTGCTTTTAGAGGTCTTTGTGCTGATCGTGCATGCCATTATTTGTGCAGTTCCCTCCTTCTCGGTCCAAGATATTGGCAATACAAAATCCCAATTTTTGCATTTACCCATATAACTAGGTGGTGCCATGCTTTAAGTGAGTGTTTATGGGCTGGGTCGATACGCCTTTGTAACACCGGCATACTAACACAAAATCATTGTTTTTGGCAAAATTGTTCACATGTTATTTAAAAGAAACTGTTTTTGGACACCTAGCTTCAATGAGAAACATCGCCCCCTGTGATGAAATGTCACAAAATGTGGTGCACATGAAAAGAAAGCTGTTTAGAGGTAGCATTTCAACTTTGAGCAAATTTGAGCAATTGGAAGCCTAGATATGGACTTTTGAAGAATTGTAAGCTATGTTTTGAATTTTGATTTGACATATAACTTTTAAACGGTTCATCTGAAGATCTGAACTTTTTGTCAGCATTGTCTGTAGATAACATATACCAAATGTGGTGAGATTCACATGAATAGCCTATGACGAGTTTATTTGCTTTCACTTTCGCAATATTAAAATTTCAAGTAAATTGTTTTCATTGGAAGTGGGCTTCGACCAGTGTATACAATGCGTGAAGGTCAATAGATTTCACGACAAAAAAAATTGGTTGTAAACATTAGCGTTCGCTAGACTAGATGTACCGCATAGTGGTACATGGTATGACCGCCGCAGTATACTGAAATGTGGGAACTGTTGGCATGATGAGTGTGTGGTAGAGCAGTGTTGTGAGGTGAGAATTTCTGTGGAAATGATTTTTTGGAAGTGGGCATGGATGTGGGTTTTGAATGAATGACATTCTGTGTGTTTGTGTAGTGTGTAGGAGTGATTTATGAAGGCAAGGAATAGGCAAAATGAGATTTTGTACAATTACAGCGCCCCCAATGGACCAAATTGTATGGCACATGCTGTGGTTTTAGAGGTCTTTGTGCTGATCGTGCATGATGTATTTTGTGCAGTTCCCACTTTCTCGGTCCAAGATATTGGCAGTTCAAAATCCCAATGTTTGTATTTACCCATATCACTAGGAGGCGCTATGCTTTAAGTGAGTGCCTTTGGGCTGGGTTGATACGCCTCTGTAACACCAGCATACTAACACAAAATCGTTGCCTTGGGCAAAATTGTTGCAGAGTTATTTAACCAAAACTGCTTTTCAACACCTAGGTTCGGCGATAAACATCGCCCCCTATGACGAAATGTCACAAAATTTAGTACACATGAAAAGAAAGCTGTTTAGAGATGGCATATTAACTTTGACCAAATTTGAGCAATTAAAAGCCAAGATATGGACTTTTGAAGAATTTTAAGCTACCTGTTAAAGGTTCATTGATGGTTAACTTCGAAACGGTTTATCTCAAGATAAATCCTTTGATAATTTTTTGTCAGCATTGTCTGTAGATGGCATATACTAAATTTGGTGAGATTCACATGAACGGCCTATGACGAGGTCGTTCAGATTTGTTTTCGCAATATTAAAATTTTACGAAAATTGTTTTCGTTGGAAGTGGGCATCGACCACTGTTTTTTATGCGTGAGGATCAATAGATTTCACAATAAAAAAAAATGGTTGTAAACATTAGCATTCTCTAGATAATAGGCAAAATGACATTTTTTACAATTACAGCGCCCCCTATGGACCAAATTGTATGGCACGTGCTGTGGTTTTAGAGGTTTTTGTGCTGATCGTGCATGATGTATTTTGCGCAGATCCCACCTTCTCGGTCCAAGATATTGGCAACTCAAAATCCGAATTTTTGCATATACCCTTATCACTAGGTGGTGCTATGCTTCAAGTGAGTGTTTATGGGCTGTGTCGATACGCCTCTGTAACACCGACATACTAACACAAAATCGTTGTCTTGGGCAAAATTGTTGATGAGTTATTTAACAAAAACTGTTTTTTTGACACCTAGCTTCGCCAATAAACATCGCCCCCTATGACGAAATGTCAAAAAGTTTAGTACACATTAAAAGAAAACTGTTTAGAGATGACATGTCAACTTTGACCAAATTTGAGCAATTAAAAGCCAAGATATGGACATTTGAAGAATTTTAAGCTACGTGTTATTTGTTCATTGACGTGTAACTTCGGAACGGTTTATCTCAAGATAAATCCTTTGATAACTTTTTGTCAGCATTATCTGTAGATGGCATATACCAACTTTGGTGAGATTCACATGAACGGCCTATGACGAGTTCATTCAGATTTGTTTTCGCAATGTTAAAATTTCACGGAAATTGTTCTCGTTGGAAGTCGGCGTCGACGAGTGTTTTCAATGCGTTAGGGTGAATAGATTTCATGATAAAAAAAATTGGTTGTAAACATTAGCATTCTCTAGATAATAGGCAAAATGACATTTTGTACAATTACAGCGCCCCCTATGGACCAAATTGTATGGCACGTGCTGTGGTTTTAGAGGTTTTTGTGCTGATCGTGCATGATGTATTTTGCGCAGTTCCCTCCTTCCCGGTCCAAGATATTGGCAACTCAAAATCCCAATTTTTGCATATACCCTTATCACTAGGTGGCGCTATGCTTCAAGTGAGTGTTTACGGGCTGTGTCAATACGCCTCTGTAACACCGACATACTAACACAAAATCGTTGTCTTGGGCAAAATTGTTGATGAGTTATTTAACAAAAACTTTTTTTTTGACACCTAGCTTCGCCAATAAACACCGCCCCCTATGACGAAATGTCAAAAACTTTAGTACACATTAAAAGAAAGCTGTTTAAAGATGGCATGTCAACTTTGACCAAATTTGACCAATTAAAAGCCAAGATATGGACATTTGAAGAATTTTAAGCTACGTGTTATTTGTTCATTGACGTGTAACTTCGGAACAGTTTATCTCAAGATAAATCCTTTGACAACTTTTTGTCAGCATTGTCTGTAGATGGCATATACCAACTTTGGTGAGATTCACATGAACGGCCTATGACGAGTTCATTCAGATTTGTTTTCGCAATGTTAAAATTTCACGGAAATTGTTCTCGTTGGAAGTCGGCGTCGAACAGTGTTTTCAATGCGTGAGGGTGAATAGATTTCATGATAAAAAAAATTGGTTGTAAACATTAGCATTCTCTAGATAATAGGCAAAATGACATTTTGTACAATTACAGCGTCCCCTATGGACCAAATTGTATGGCACGTGCTGTGGTTTTAGAGGTTTATGTGCTGATCGTGCATGATGTATTTTGCGCAGTTCCCACCTTCTCTGTCCAAGATATTGGCAACTCAAAATCCCATTTTTTGCATATACCCTTATCACTAGGTGGCGCTATGCTTCAAGTGAGTGTTTACGGGCTGTGTCGATACGCCTCTGTAACACCGACATACTAACACAAAATCGTTGTCTTGGGCAAAATTGTGTATGAGTTATTTAAAGGTGTACTTCCATCGTGTTTTCATTAATTTTGCGGTGTTCTCTAGTATTAATAATTGCCCTGTGCGCTAGTGTTAATAAAAAAAATGTTCTAGTGCTTCTGTTTCAGGCTGTTTTAGTTTGGTAGAGGGGATGGGGCGGGGAGAACGACACGATTTCACCAGAGGCACGCTCCCTGCAGCTTCCTTTGCCCCACAGTCAACTTGATAGCAGAGTGGTAAAGGGCCAAGTCAACTTGACAGCGCTAAAACTGCACACAGAATGTCTACGGAGATACAGCTGCATGTGTTTGATCCTGAATCCGAAGAGGAAGGAGAGATGGCACAAGCACAGTCGCTTCCTGACCGTTTGTCAATGAACGTTTCAGAATGGTAATATTTGCATGACAAAACACTGCAAATGCCCGGCTAAATGCAGTTCAACCAGAAAGACTTTGAGTATATGGTAACACGATAATAATTTATTTGATTACATGTAATGATATGGCACAACAGACTTTGGCGTAGGTCCTGTCCTTTGTCCTGATCAATAAAACATGAAAACTGAATAGATGCTGACTGTAGTAATGGCAGGGCATAATAGTAATACCCCCTGACAAAAGGACAAGGACCCACTGGTGGTGATCAAAAGGTAGACAATGAACTTCCAGAAACATATGATGCAGAACAAACATTGAAGACGATACATAATGCATTGAAAGGGAAACAGAGGATTCCAAGAGCACAACTCTGGGTCCCCCCGGAGCACCGGGGCAAGGAAAAACTCCCTAAATATTCTTAATGAGGAAGAAACCTTGGGCAGAACCACGACTCTAGGGGGAAAGCCTAACTGCCTGAGGCTAAACTGGAGCTCAATGAGCTGATAGAGTCCAGGTTGTCGCTCAGGTGACAGGAAATCCAACATCCGGGAACAAAGCAGTGTCACCCCAATGTATGCGGCAGAGAATTGAACTGTTCATGGAGGGGCTGTAGCTGGAATCCCGAGTGAGTATATGGAGGGATCCAGAAGGATAAGGAGGAGACCAGAAATCCGAGGTCGATCAGTGGAGATGCCGAGGTAGAGGAGACATCGGGAGGCCAGTGAAGAGGCCGACGTAGAAGAGACATCAAAAGATCGATCAAGAGGCATGGCGGATTAGACATCATCGTCAGGACCCACTGGACACGGACAGGACCCTTGGATGGATGCTGGGGTGGGAGGAGGGCGAACAGCGGAATACACCTGTGAGCAGCAAAGCAGGTAGGTAAGATGACGTATTTAAAGACCGATGTTACGTGCTGATTGGACGACAGCTAACTGATGACGCGCATTACGTCTTCCTGGTATAACTTCACGCTACGCTTACATTTCAGTCATTCAACTAGCCTGCTAATCTTATGCCATTCAGTCAAACAGGCTAACATTATTTAATTAAAGCCCATTCGGTCAGTTTCTCTTATATGTATTTCCGCGTCTACGTCACGCCGGAGGCACTTTTAGCATTGGGTCGTTTTTCCACCTATTGTCTTCTTTTGACTGATATAGAAAACGGGGATAGAAAAACATTTTGATATGCAGCATGCATATGCAACTCGGGGTGACCTATCATATTTCAAAAGAGCAAGTACTAAACGGTTTCTCGTGGAAGTACACCTTTAACAAAAACTGTTTTTTTGACACCTAGCTTCGCCAATAAACATCGCCCCCTATGACGAAATGTCAAAAACTTTAGTACACATTAAAAGAAAGCTGTTTAGAGATGGCATGTCAACTTTGGTGAGATTCACATGAACGGCCTATTACGAGTTCATTCAGATTTGTTTTCGCAATGTTAAAATTTCACGGAAATTGTTCTCGTTGGAAGTCGGCGTCGACCAGTGTTTTCAATGCGTTAGGGTCAATAGATTTCATGATAAAAAAAATTGGTTGTAAACGTTAGCATTCTCTAGAAAATAGGCAAAATGACATTTTTTACAATTACAGCGCCCCCTATGGACCAAATTGTATGGCACGTGCTGTGGTTTTAGAGGTCTTTGTGCTGATCGTGCATGATGTATTTTGCGCAGTTCCCACCTTCTCGGTCCAAGATATTGGCAACTCAAAATCCCAATTTTTGAATATACCCCTATCACTAGGTGGCGCTATGCTTCAAGTGAGTGTTTACGGGCTGTGTCGATACGCCTCTGTAACACCGACATACTAACACAAAATCGTTGTCTTGGGCAAAATTGTTGATGAGTTATTTAACAAAAACTGTTTTTTTGACACCTAGCTTCGCCAATAAACATCGCCCCCTATGACGAAATGTCAAAAACTTTAGTACACATTAAAAGAAAGCTGTTTAAAGATGGCATGTCAACTTTGACCAAATTTGAGCAATTAAAAGCCAAGATATGGACATTTGAAAAATTTTAAGCTACGTGTTATTTGTTCATTGACGTGTAACTTCGGAACGGTTTATCTCAAGATAAATCCTTTGATAACTTTTTGTCAGCATTGTCTGTAGATGGCATATACCAACTTTGGTGAGATTCACATGAACGGCCTATGACGAGTTCATTCAGATTCGTTTTCGCAATGATAAAATTTCACGGAAATTGTTCTCGTTGGAAGTCGGCGTCGACCAGTGTTTTCAATGCGTTAGGGTCAATAGATTTCATGATAAAAAAAAATTGGTTGTAAACGTTAGCATTCTCTAGATAATAGGCAAAATGACATTTTTTATAATTACAGCGCCCCCTACCCACTGCGCAAAGACCGGGCGAAAAGACGTCTCACTAGGGACATTGCTGTACGTCTCATCTCGGGCGAATTAAGGCGCAGACTGTGACGCCAGATGACGTCTTTTTTTCAACGTCTTCCGTACGTCCGGTATCGACGTTCCCGGGACCGCCAGATCAGGGCCAGTTCTAGTCCAAATTAGGTCGTTGTCGACGTCTTTTTGACGTTAAATTTAAACTTATTTTAGACAGTTTTATAGGCTTACTGCTTCTACTACTTATAGGCTTACTGCTTCTTACTACTTTTACCACTTATAGGCTTACTGCTTCTTACTACTTCTACTTTACTGCTTACTGCAGGTAACTGAAAATGCATGCAAAGGTGTAAAGCATTTCCAGTGCAAATCTGCTGAGCCATACGAAGCTACAGGAAAATGGCAGGATACAGAGTCCATCTACAGAAATACACAAAATGAAGTGTTTTTATATAATTGTAATTTTAATAAAAACAAACAAAAAAACATGGCATTTCAAATCAATCTCCATTTTCAGGTTCACTTGTTTCCAGCGCAAAACTTTAGTAAGGTTGAGCACAACCCAATCAATATCACATTTAGGGGACAACACATCACAAAATTCCATAATGTTTCCAAACTTCACACAAAAAATATAAATTTCCAGACTTTCCATGTCTGGAACAGGATGTATTTAAATTTCATGTTTTTAACTGGCTTGATGGATAGTGAAAAGTCTTCAATCCTGAGAAATGGTGGCGTGACCTCGACCTCCCCGTCTTTGTGGTGTATGTTTAAGGTGTTTAGAGGCGCACAGCCTTATGAAGCCCTCTGTTCCTGTTGAATCACATTTTATAACTCCATCTGCACAAGTAGAAAAGACAAGTGATTAGAAATACAAAGGTAATCTGCTGTTATTAGTACAAAAACATCACAGCAAAATATGTTCAGACACTTATGCAAACAAGAATTAACAGAAAATGATTGCAAGTCAATGGTGCAAAAAATGTCTGAAAGGTAAGAAATGGAATGCTTTCTTCTAAATGCCTATAATTAGATCCAAAATTGTAAAATGTAAAAGATGCATGCAGGCTGGTCCACACCACAGACCGTTCAAAGAGAGGACCCCATCATCTCTCACACACACACACAAACTTCATACTCTATGTAGAAACAAACCTGTCAAGGACTTTGTGGACACAGTCTTTGGTGTCCTTTCCCCCAATTCTTGCAAGTTACAGCACCTGTTGGAATAAGTCCATGATACATGACTGACACTCCTAAGAGCACTGTGTGTGAGATCACTATTGTCATGCTGAACTATCCATATATTTTTTTCAGACTTGCAAAACTTACCAGGGCATCAAAGGCTTGCTCATCACAGAGGTGTTGCTCCACTCAGTCTTCCTTGGTCTTCATCCTCTCAATGTGAATGGCTGAAGAGGCAGGTTGTGTTTGAGCTGAGTGTGAAGGTCAACCAGCAGGTTTAAGACCTTGTTCTGATACACTGAAACAAATACACAAGTTCATTACTATGATGACCTTAGAACAGCAAGGCTAGCTGGTTCACATATGTTATTGTAATCAGTTTCTGGGTTTGTTCTCAATACAGTAGATAGACAGAATAGTAGAAGAAATCAGACATAACCTAACAATCAGGGCCGCATCAGTACGAATTACTAAATTGCAAAGTGCTTTGATGAAATGGTCTTTAGAGAACTTACCATGCCTCGGCCTGTCATATTACTGAAGCGTGATCCATCAGGCCTGGACCTGCTGGTGTGCCTGAAACCCATCACCATACTGTGGCCTGGAGCTGGACCAGCTGGTGTGCAATGCCCAGTTTATCGTCACTGTCTGAATACCAGAGAAGTTGATCCGTGTTCTCTTTGGCATTTCTGCCATGTTCTCTTCTCAAAACCATCTGTAAATGCAGACATGAGTCGGAGTTACTTTAGTTTACTTTTTGTTTGACTAGGGCATTTGCAAGGGGTATGCGGAAGTCACAACACTTACCTTATTTGCGTTGTTTCACTCCTAAAGGGCAGGACACCACCAAGTCCAAAATGAGAGAGCACCGTACACTACCTGACAAAGACAGACTAGTTTACAAATGGCCAACTAAAAGCTTTACAACAATGACTTCAATGCATAAAAGTATTGTTCACCAAAAAGCATAGATATGTTCTCTTGCGTAAGTGACACCAGGCTATATGGAATACAGTTGTAAGAGAAACAGTCAAGATACAGAAGTTAGGCTGTGTCTGCCCTGGCAGATCCAAAAATTACAAAACTCAAATGCATGTGACTCAAAATACACAAAATGTTCGAAATTTGCTGGTAACTGTGCTTTTAAACTTGCAAGTTGGTTGCTTCAGAGGCAATTAACCCGTCTACCATTTGAGATAAACTAAAAGAGAAACTCCACCCTGCATCGGCAGTATAACAAAGGCCCTGGCATTCAAAACGAGACACTGAAAACTTCGTTTCCGCCACGAGTCCGCACATGGCGGCCACAAGAAACAACGGCAAACTATACTGCCTGTGAACAGTTTTCTTAATAAACATTGTGAACACTTAAAAAGTTCTCAGTGCCTCGTTTTGAATACCAGGGCCTTTGTTATTCTACCGATGCAGTGTGGAGTGTATTCAAGCTGTTTTAATGGTTTAAAAATAGCGTAATCTTACTTGCATTGTTAGCCTTCTGGGCCAAACAGTAAAAATAATAGTGACGTTCTAAATGCAACAGACTATAGCGCAATTTTGCTCCTCGGCAAATATACCAACTCGGTATGATGTTTTAACATGCCAATTTTCATTTTACATACATTTCCCCCTTTAAAACTCCGGTTAACATTAACATTTTTAGGCACTCTGGTCGTTTTCAGTCATTCTAAATGAACTAGCATGCTATAGCAATAGCTAACGTTAGCCAATAACAGCAGCAGATTCCGATGGTTTAAGACCACAAAGCCAAAACAGCTAACACTACAAATACAGAAATGAACATACAATTACCTAACCTGACCGAACTTTCAACTTACCTTCAACTTTCTGAACACGAGTTTGGCGTCCTGGGCAGAGCCATTTGGTTCTCCAGTAGAGACGAAGGGAAAAAAGCAACCTAACGTTTGACTGTGATTATGCACTCTATCGCGCCGCCTGACACGTCGTTTCGGCCAATCAGTGTGGCGTTTACTGGTTGAGTTACGAAGATGTATTGCTCCAACCAATCAGAGTGGTGTTGACTGGTTGAACTCAAGTAGACACATGCATTTTTTGTATGAGTACGCCAGAGTGGGCTCTGGAGTAGGCTATAATTTTTCGCATTTCCACATAAATAAACAACATACATACCTACTTAAATTAGTTTATTAAACAGATAAAGAAAATATAAGGTACACAAATAAATATCAGTAAATGTTTAATCACAAATAATCAAAATGTATTTTTCCTGCGTCTGTGTTAGACATCCTATCGACGTCCAAAAACAGTCACGTAGTCTGCGGGTCAAATGTTGAACGGCATATCGACGTCCAAGTGGGGTCGTAGTTAGACGTCCAAATGTGGACCTAAATTGCACGTCATATAGACGTCCAGAATTGGTCTTGGACCGACCGACGCAATGTAGACGTCATATTCACGTCTATAACACGTCCATTGTTTAGTGGGTATGGACCAAATTGTATGGCACGTGCTGTGGTTTTAGAGGTCTTTGAGCTGATCGTGCATGATGTATTTTCCGCAGTTCTCACCTTCTCGGTCCAAGATATTGGCAACTCAAAATCCCAATTTTTGCATATACCCTTATCACTAGGTGGCGCTATGCTTCAAGTGAGTGTTTACAGGCTGTGTTGATACGCCTCTGTAACACCGACATACTAACACAAAATCGTTGTCTTGGGCAAAATTGTTGATGAGTTATTTAACAAAAACTGTTTTTTTGACACCTAGCTTCGCCAATAAACATCGCCCCCTATGACGAAATGTCAAAAACTTTAGTGCACATTAAAAGAAAGCTGTTTAGAGATGGCATGTCAACTTTGACCAAATTTGAGCAATTAAAAGCCAAGATATGGACATTTGAAAAATTTTAAGCTACGTGTTATTTGTTCATTGACGTGTAACTTCGGAACGGTTTATCTCAAGATAAATCCTTTGATAACTTTTTGTCAGCATTGTCTGTAGATGGCATATACCACCTTTGGTGAGATTCACATGAACGGCCTATGACGAGTTCATTCAGATTTGTTTTCGCAATGTTAAAATTTCACGGAAATTGTTCTCGTTGGAAGTCGGCGTCGACCAGTGTTTTCAATGCGTGAGGGTGAATAGATTTCATGATAAAAAAAATTGGTTGTAAACATTAGCATTCTCTAGATAATAGGCAAAATGACATTTTGTACAATTACAGCGTCCCCTATGGACCAAATTGTATGGCACGTGCTGTGGTTTTAGAGGTTTATGTGCTGATCGTGCATGATGTATTTTGCGCAGTTCCCACCTTCTCTGTCCAAGATATTGGCAACTCAAAATCCCATTTTTTGCATATACCCTTATCACTAGGTGGCGCTATGCTTCAAGTGAGTGTTTACGGGCTGTGTCGATACGCCTCTGTAACACCGACATACTAACACAAAATCGTTGTCTTGGGCAAAATTGTGTATGAGTTATTTAAAGGTGTACTTCCATCGTGTTTTCATTAATTTTGCGGTGTTCTCTAGTATTAATAATTGCCCTGTGCGCTAGTGTTAATAAAAAAAATGTTCTAGTGCTTCTGTTTCAGGCTGTTTTAGTTTGGTAGAGGGGATGGGGCGGGGAGAACGACACGATTTCACCAGAGGCACGCTCCCTGCAGCTTCCTTTGCCCCACAGTCAACTTGATAGCAGAGTGGTAAAGGGCCAAGTCAACTTGACAGCGCTAAAACTGCACACAGAATGTCTACGGAGATACAGCTGCATGTGTTTGATCCTGAATCCGAAGAGGAAGGAGAGATGGCACAAGCACAGTCGCTTCCTGACCGTTTGTCAATGAACGTTTCAGAATGGTAATATTTGCATGACAAAACACTGCAAATGCCCGGCTAAATGCAGTTCAACCAGAAAGACTTTGAGTATATGGTAACACGATAATAATTTATTTGATTACATGTAATGATATGGCACAACAGACTTTGGCGTAGGTCCTGTCCTTTGTCCTGATCAATAAAACATGAAAACTGAATAGATGCTGACTGTAGTAATGGCAGGGCATAATAGTAATACCCCCTGACAAAAGGACAAGGACCCACTGGTGGTGATCAAAAGGTAGACAATGAACTTCCAGAAACATATGATGCAGAACAAACATTGAAGACGATACATAATGCATTGAAAGGGAAACAGAGGATTCCAAGAGCACAACTCTGGGTCCCCCCGGAGCACCGGGGCAAGGAAAAACTCCCTAAATATTCTTAATGAGGAAGAAACCTTGGGCAGAACCACGACTCTAGGGGGAAAGCCTAACTGCCTGAGGCTAAACTGGAGCTCAATGAGCTGATAGAGTCCAGGTTGTCGCTCAGGTGACAGGAAATCCAACATCCGGGAACAAAGCAGTGTCACCCCAATGTATGCGGCAGAGAATTGAACTGTTCATGGAGGGGCTGTAGCTGGAATCCCGAGTGAGTATATGGAGGGATCCGGAAGGATAAGGAGGAGACCAGAAATCCGAGGTCGATCAGTGGAGATGCCGAGGTAGAGGAGACATCGGGAGGCCAGTGAAGAGGCCGACGTAGAAGAGACATCAAAAGATCGATCAAGAGGCATGGCGGATTAGACATCATCGTCAGGACCCACTGGACACGGACAGGACCCTTGGATGGATGCTGGGGTGGGAGGAGGGCGAACAGCGGAATACACCTGTGAGCAGCAAAGCAGGTAGGTAAGATGACGTATTTAAAGACCGATGTTACGTGCTGATTGGACGACAGCTAACTGATGACGCGCATTACGTCTTCCTGGTATAACTTCACGCTACGCTTACATTTCAGTCATTCAACTAGCCTGCTAATCTTATGCCATTCAGTCAAACAGGCTAACATTATTTAATTAAAGCCCATTCGGTCAGTTTCTCTTATATGTATTTCCGCGTCTACGTCACGCCGGAGGCACTTTTAGCATTGGGTCGTTTTTCCACCTATTGTCTTCTTTTGACTGATATAGAAAACGGGGATAGAAAAACATTTTGATATGCAGCATGCATATGCAACTCGGGGTGACCTATCATATTTCAAAAGAGCAAGTACTAAACGGTTTCTCGTGGAAGTACACCTTTAACAAAAACTGTTTTTTTGACACCTAGCTTCGCCAATAAACATCGCCCCCTATGACGAAATGTCAAAAACTTTAGTACACATTAAAAGAAAGCTGTTTAGAGATGGCATGTCAACTTTGGTGAGATTCACATGAACGGCCTATTACGAGTTCATTCAGATTTGTTTTCGCAATGTTAAAATTTCACGGAAATTGTTCTCGTTGGAAGTCGGCGTCGACCAGTGTTTTCAATGCGTTAGGGTCAATAGATTTCATGATAAAAAAAATTGGTTGTAAACGTTAGCATTCTCTAGAAAATAGGCAAAATGACATTTTTTACAATTACAGCGCCCCCTATGGACCAAATTGTATGGCACGTGCTGTGGTTTTAGAGGTCTTTGTGCTGATCGTGCATGATGTATTTTGCGCAGTTCCCACCTTCTCGGTCCAAGATATTGGCAACTCAAAATCCCAATTTTTGAATATACCCCTATCACTAGGTGGCGCTATGCTTCAAGTGAGTGTTTACGGGCTGTGTCGATACGCCTCTGTAACACCGACATACTAACACAAAATCGTTGTCTTGGGCAAAATTGTTGATGAGTTATTTAACAAAAACTGTTTTTTTGACACCTAGCTTCGCCAATAAACATCGCCCCCTATGACGAAATGTCAAAAACTTTAGTACACATTAAAAGAAAGCTGTTTAAAGATGGCATGTCAACTTTGACCAAATTTGAGCAATTAAAAGCCAAGATATGGACATTTGAAAAATTTTAAGCTACGTGTTATTTGTTCATTGACGTGTAACTTCGGAACGGTTTATCTCAAGATAAATCCTTTGATAACTTTTTGTCAGCATTGTCTGTAGATGGCATATACCAACTTTGGTGAGATTCACATGAACGGCCTATGACGAGTTCATTCAGATTCGTTTTCGCAATGATAAAATTTCACGGAAATTGTTCTCGTTGGAAGTCGGCGTCGACCAGTGTTTTCAATGCGTTAGGGTCAATAGATTTCATGATAAAAAAAAATTGGTTGTAAACGTTAGCATTCTCTAGATAATAGGCAAAATGACATTTTTTATAATTACAGCGCCCCCTATGGACCAAATTGTATGGCACGTGCTGTGGTTTTAGAGGTCTTTGAGCTGATCGTGCATGATGTATTTTCCGCAGTTCTCACCTTCTCGGTCCAAGATATTGGCAACTCAAAATCCCAATTTTTGCATATACCCTTATCACTAGGTGGCGCTATGCTTCAAGTGAGTGTTTACAGGCTGTGTTGATACGCCTCTGTAACACCGAAATACTAACACAAAATCGTTGTCTTGGGCAAAATTGTTGATGAGTTATTTAACAAAAACTGTTTTTTTGACACCTAGCTTCGCCAATAAACATCGCCCCCTATGACGAAATGTCAAAAACTTTAGTGCACATTAAAAGAAAGCTGTTTAGAGATGGCATGTCAACTTTGACCAAATTTGAGCAATTAAAAGCCAAGACATGGACATTTGAAAAATTTTAAGCTACGTGTTATTTGTTCATTGACGTGTAACTTCGGAACGGTTTATCTCAAGATAAATCCTTTGATAACTTTTTGTCAGCATTGTCTGTAGATGGCATATACCACCTTTGGTGAGATTCACATGAACGGCCTATGACGAGTTCATTCAGATTTGTTTTCGCAATGTTAAAATTTCACGGAAATTGTTCTCGTTGGAAGTCGGCGTCGACCAGTGTTTTCAATGCGTGAGGGTGAATAGATTTCATGATTAAAAAAATTGGTTGTAAACGTTAGCATTGTCTAGATAATAGGCAAAATGACATTTTGTACAATTACAGCGCCCCCTATGGACCAAATTGTATGGCACGTGCTGTGGTTTTAGAGGTTTTTGTGCTGATCGTGCATGATGTATTTTGCGCAGTTCCCACCTTCTCGGTCCAAGATATTGGCAACTCAAAATCCCATTTTTGCATATACCCTTATCACTAGGTGGCGCTATGCTTCAAGTGAGTGTTTGGGGGCTGTGTCGATACGCCTCTGTAACACCGACATACTAACACAAATTCGTTGTCTTGGGCAAAATTGTTGATGAGTTATTTAACAAAAACTGTTTTTTTGACACCTAGCTTCGCCAATAAACATCGCCCCCTATGACGAAATGTCAAAAAGTTTAGTACACATTAAAAGAAAGCGGTTTAGAGATGGCATGTCAACTTTGACCAAATTTGAGCAATTAAAAGCCAAGATATGGACATTTGAAAAATTTTAAGCTACGTGTTATTTGTTCATTGACGTGTAACTTCGGAACGGTTTATCTCAAGATAAATCCTTTGATAACTTTTTGTCAGCATTGTCTGTAGATGGCATATACCAACTTTGGTGAGATTCACATGAACGGCCTATGACGAGTTCATTCAGATTCGTTTTCGCAATGATAAAATGTCATGGAAATTGTTCTCGTTGGAAGTCGGCGTCGACCAGTGTTTTCAATGCGTTAGGGTGAATAGATTTCATGATAAAAAAAAATTGGTTGTAAACGTTAGCATTCTCTAGAAAATAGTCAAAATGACATTTTTTACAATTACAGCGCCCCTTATGGACCAAATTGTATGGCAAGTGCTGTGGTTTTAGAGGTCTTTGTGCTGATCGTGCATGATGTATTTTGCGCAGTTCCCACCTTCTCGGTCCAAGATATTGGCAACTCAAAATCCCAATTTTTGCATATACCCTTATCACTAGGTGGCGCTATGCTTCAAGTGAGTGTTTACAGGCTGTGTCGATACGCCTCTGTAACACCGACATACTAACACAAAATCGTTGTCTTGGGCAAAATTGTTGATGAGTTATTTAACAAAAACTGTTTTTTTGACACCTAGCTTCGCCAATAAACATCGCCCCCTATGACGAAATGTCAAAAACTTTAGTACACATTAAAAGAAAGCTGTTTAGAGATGGCATGTCAACTTTGACCAAATTTGAGCAATTAAAAGCCAAGATATGGACATTTGAAAAATTTTAAGCTACGTGTTATTTGTTCATTGACGTGTAAATTCGGAACGGTTTATCTCAAGATAAATCCTTTGATAACTTTTTGTCAGCATTGTCTGTAGATGGCATATACCAACTTTGGTGAGATTCACATGAACGGCCTATGACGAGTTCATTCAGATTCGTTTTCGCAATGATAAAATTTCACGGAAATTGTTCTCGTTGGAAGTCGGCGTCGACCAGTGTTTTCAATGCGTTAGGGTGAATAGATTTCATGATAAAAAAAAATTGGTTGTAAACGTTAGCATTCTCTAGAAAATAGGCAAAATGACATTTTTTACAATTACAGCGCCCCTTATGGACCAAATTGTATGGCACGTGCTGTGGTTTTAGAGGTCTTTGTGCTGATCGTGCATGATGTATTTTGCGCAGTTCCCACCTTCTCGGTCCAAGATATTGGCAACTCAAAATCCCAATTTTTGCATATACCCTTATCACTAGGTGGCGCTATGCTTCAAGTGAGTGTTTACGGGCTGTGTCGATACGCCTCTGTAACACCGACATACTAACACAAAATCGTTGTCTTGGGCAAAATTGTTGATGAGTTATTTAACAAAAACTGTTTTTTTGACACCTAGCTTCGCCAATAAGCATCGCCCCCTCTGACGAAATGTCAAAAAGTTTAGTACACATTAAAAGAAAGCTGTTTAGAGATGGCATGTCAACTTTGACCAAATTTGAGCAATTAAAAGCCAAGATATGGACATTTGAAAAATTTTAAGCTACGTGTTATTTGTTCATTGACGTATAACTTCGGAACGGTTTATCTCAAGATAAATCCTTTGATAACTTTTTGTCAGCATTGTCTGTAGATGGCATATACCAACTTTGGTGAGATTCACATGAACGGCCTATGACGAGTTCATTCAGATTCGTTTTCGCAATGATAAAATTTCACGGAAATTGTTCTCGTTGGAAGTCGGCGTCGACCAGTGTTTTCAATGCGTTAGGGTCAATAGATTTCATGATAAAAAAAAATTGGTTGTAAACGTTAGCATTCTCTAGATAATAGGCAAAATGACATTTTTTATAATTACAGCGCCCCCTATGGACCAAATTGTATGGCACGTGCTGTGGTTTTAGAGGTCTTTGAGCTGATCGTGCATGATGTATTTTCCGCAGTTCTCACCTTCTCGGTCCAAGATATTGGCAACTCAAAATCCCAATTTTTGCATATACCCTTATCACTAGGTGGCGCTATGCTTCAAGTGAGTGTTTACAGGCTGTGTTGATACGCCTCTGTAACACCGACATACTAACACAAAATCGTTGTCTTGGGCAAAATTGTTGATGAGTTATTTAACAAAAACTGTTTTTTTGACACCTAGCTTCGCCAATAAACATCGCCCCCTATGACGAAATGTCAAAAACTTTAGTGCACATTAAAAGAAAGCTGTTTAGAGATGGCATGTCAACTTTGACCAAATTTGAGCAATTAAAAGCCAAGATATGGACATTTGAAAAATTTTAAGCTACGTGTTATTTGTTCATTGACGTGTAAATTCGGAACGGTTTATCTCAAGATAAATCCTTTGATAACTTTTTGTCAGCATTGTCTGTAGATGGCATATACCAACTTTGGTGAGATTCACATGAACGGCCTATGACGAGTTCATTCAGATTCGTTTTCGCAATGATAAAATTTCACGGAAATTGTTCTCGTTGGAAGTCGGCGTCGACCAGTGTTTTCAATGCGTTAGGGTGAATAGATTTCATGATAAAAAAAAATTGGTTGTAAACGTTAGCATTCTCTAGAAAATAGGCAAAATTACATTTTTTACAATTACAGCGCCCCTTATGGACCAAATTGTATGGCACGTGCTGTGGTTTTAGAGGTCTTTGTGCTGATCGTGCATGATGTATTTTGCGCAGTTCCCACCTTCTCGGTCCAAGATATTGGCAACTCAAAATCCCAATTTTTGCATATACCCTTATCACTAGGTGGCGCTATGCTTCAAGTGAGTGTTTACGGGCTGTGTCGATACGCCTCTGTAACACCGACATACTAACACAAAATCGTTGTCTTGGGCAAAATTGTTGATGAGTTATTTAACAAAAACTGTTTTTTTGACACCTAGCTTCGCCAATAAGCATCGCCCCCTCTGACGAAATGTCAAAAAGTTTAGTACACATTAAAAGAAAGCTGTTTAGAGATGGCATGTCAACTTTGACCAAATTTGAGCAATTAAAAGCCAAGATATGGACATTTGAAAAATTTTAAGCTACGTGTTATTTGTTCATTGACGTATAACTTCGGAACGGTTTATCTCAAGATAAATCCTTTGATAACTTTTTGTCAGCATTGTCTGTAGATGGCATATACCAACTTTGGTGAGATTCACATGAACGGCCTATGACGAGTTCATTCAGATTCGTTTTCGCAATGATAAAATTTCATGGAAATTGTTCTCGTTGGAAGTCGGCGTCGACCAGTGTTTTCAATGCGTTAGGGTCAATAGATTTCATGATAAAATTGGTTGTAAACGTTAGCATTCTCTAGAAAATAGGCAAAATGACATTTTTTACAATTACAGCGCCCCCTATGGACCAAATTGTATGGCACGTGCTGTGGTTTTAGAGGTCTTTGTGCTGATCGTGCATGATGTATTTTGCGCAGTTCCCACCTTCTCGGTCCAAGATATTGGCAACTCAAAATCCCAATTTTTGCATATACCCTTATCACTAGGTGGCGCTATGCTTCAAGTGAGTGTTTACGGGCTGTGTCGATACGCCTCTGTAACACTGACATACTAACACAAATTCGGTTTCTTGGGCAAAATTGTTGATGAGTTATTTAACAAAAACTGTTTTTTTTACACCTAGCTTCGCCAATAAACATCGCCCCCTATGACGAAATGTCAAAAAGTTTAGTACACATTAAAAGAAAACTGTTTAGAGATGGCATGTCAACTTTGACCAAATTTGAGCAATTAAAAGCCAAGATATGGACATTTGAAGAATTTTAAGCTACGTGTTATTTGTTCATTGACGTGTAACTTCGGAACGGTTTATCTCAAGACAAATCCTTTGACAACTTTTTGTCAGCATTGTCTGTAGATGGCATATACCAACTTTGGTGAGATTCACATGAACGGCCTATGACGAATTCATTCAGATTTGTTTTCGCAATGTTAAAATTTCACGGAAATTGTTCTCGTTGGAAGTCGGCGTCGACCATTGTTTTCAATGCGTTAGGGTGAATAGATTTCATGATAAAAAAAATTGGTTGTAAACATTAGCATTCTCTAGATAATAGGCAAAATGACATTTTGTACAATTACAGCGCCCCCTATGGACCAAATTGTATGGCACGTGCTGTGGTTTTAGAGGTTTTTGTGCTGATCGTGCATGATGTATTTTGCGCAGTTCCCACCTTCTCGGTCCAAGATATTGGCAACTCAAAATCCCTATTTTTTCATATACCCTTATCACTAGGTGGCGCTATGCTTCAAGTGAGTGTTTACGGGCTGTGTCAATACGCCTCTGTAACACCGACATACTAACACAAAATCGTTGTCTTGGGCAAAATTGTTGATGAGTTATTTAACAAAAACTGTTTTTTTGACACCTAGCTTCGTCAATAAACATCGCCCCCTATGACGAAATGTCAAAAACTTTAGTACACATTAAAAGAAAGCTGTTTAGAGATGGCATGTCAACTTTGACCAAATTTGAGCAATTAAAAGCCAAGATATGGACATTTGAAAAATTTTAAGCTACGTGTTATTTGTTCATTGACGTGTAACTTCGGAACGGTTTATCTCAAGATAAATCCTTTGATAACTTTTTGTCAGCATTGTCTGTAGATGGCATATACCAACTTTGGTGAGATTCACATGAACGGCCTATGACGAGTTCATTCAGATTTGTTTTCGCAATGTTAAAATTTCACGGAAATTGTTCACGTTGGAAGTCGGCGTCGACCAGTGTTTTCAATGCGTTAGGGTGAATAGATTTCATGATAAAAAAAATTGGTTGTAAACATTAGCATTCTCTAGATAATAGGCAAAATGACATTTTTACAATTACAGCGCCCCCTATGGACCAAATTGTATGGCACGTGCTGTGGTTTTAGAGGTTTTTGTGCTGATCGTGCATGACATATTTTGCGCACTTCCCACCTTTTCGGTCCAAGATATTGGCAATTCAAAATCCCAATCTTTGCATATACCCTTATCACTAGGTGGCGCTATGCTTCAAGTGAGTGCTTATGGGCTGTGTCGATACGCCTCTGTAACACCGACATACTAACACAAAATCGTTGTCTTGTGCAAAATTGTCGATGAGTTATTTAACAAAAAATGTTTTTTGACACCTAGCTTCGCCAATAAACATGGCCCCCTATGACGAAATGTCAAAAAATGTAGTACACATTAAAAGAAAGCTGTTTAGAGATGGCATGTCAACTTTGACCAAATTTGAGCAATTAAAAGCCAAGATATGGACATTTGAAAAATTTTAAGCTACGTGTTATTTGTTCATTGACGTGTAACTTCGGAACGGTTTATCTCAAGATAAATCCTTTGATAACTTTTTTTCAGCATTGTCTGTAGATGGCATATAGCAACTTTGGTGAGAATCACATGAACGGCCTATGATGAGTTCATTTAGATTTGTTTTCGCAATGTTAAAATTTCACGGAAATTGTTCTCGTTGGAAGTCGGCGTCGACCAGTGTTTTCAATGCGTTAGGGTGAATAGATTTCATGATAAAAAAAATTGGTTGTAAACATTAGCATTCTCTAGATAATAGGCAAAATGACATTTTTTACAATTACAGCACCCCCTATGGACCAAATTGTATGGCACGTGCTGTGGTTTTAGAGGTTTTTGTGCTGATCGTGCATGACATATTTTGCGCACTTCCCACCTTTTCGGTCCAAGATATTGGCAATTCAAAATTCCAATTTTTGCATATACCCTTATCACTAGGTGGCGCTATGCTTCAAGTGAGTGCTTATGGGCTGTGTCGATACGCCTCTGTAACACCGACATACTAACACAAAATCGTTGTCTTGGGCAAAATTGTTGATGAGTTATTTAACAAAAATTGTTTTTTTGACACCTAGCTTTGCCAATAAACATCGCCCCCTATGACGAAATGTCAAACACTTTAGTACACATTAAAAGAAAGCTGTTTAGAGATGGCATGTCAACTTTGACCAAATTTGAGCAATTAAAAGCCAAGATATGGACATTTGAAAAATGTTAAGCTACGTGTTATTTGTTCATTGACGTGTAACTTCGGAACGGTTTATCTCAAGATAAATCCTATGATAACTTTTTGTCAGCATTGTCTGTGACTCATCAACAATTTTGCCCAAGACAACGATTTTGTGTTAGTATGTCGGTGTTACAGAGGCGTATCGGCCCAGCCCATAAACACTCACTTGAAGCATAGCGCCACCTAGTGATAAGGGTAAATCCAAAAATATTTTGGACTAAGACGGTATGAACTGCATAAAATATCTCATACACGATCAACACAAAGACCTCTAAAAGCACAGCACGTGCCATAGAATTGGCCCTATCTCATGCACGATCAACACAAAGACCTCTAAAAGCACAGCACGTGCCATAAAATTGGCCCTATGGGGGCCGCTGTAATTGTACAAAATCTCATTTTGCCTATTCCTTTCACAAATCACTCCTACACACTATTCAAACACACACAATGTAATTCATTCAAAACCCACATTCATGCCCACTTTCAGGAAATCATTTCCACACAAATTCTCACCTCACAACACTGCTCTACCACACACTCATCATACCAACAGTTCCCACACTTCAATACACTGCGGCGGGCATACCATACCAAATGTTCTTTTGCATACCTCAAGCAACTCAGTTTGTGGCAACTGTTGCAGTCATGTTTTGTAAGGTGTGTTCGGGGTTAATATAAGTCGTGTTTCCATTAGGCGAGGTTCCGATGGTAATTCAGGGAGAGGGACGATCTCAGGGAATGTTTGCGTGGTCCTCTCACACCACGTGTCTCCACTACAACAGAGCCCCACGTAAACAAGGGAAAACGTCCGTGTCTCAGAGAAGTGAACGTGACTGATTGCAGGCTTGCATATGTATTGATTTGTGGACTAAACTGGGGTGCGTTTCCCAAAAACGTCGTTGCTAACTTTCTTAGCAACTTCGTAGGTTTGAACGATGGTCTAACCACACTGCTGTTTCCCAACACCATCGTCCAGACTTAGCAACTAACGATGTTTACAACTACAGTAGTCCGATGGATCGTTCAACGACGAAGGTGTTTCCCAACAACAAAGTCTGGACCACCCATCAGAAGTTCCATCGTGAAGTTGTGCAGTTGGAACGATTAGCATGGACCTGTTGTGAGACCATCATGTTTGTTCATGTGATGTCTTGCTCGTCACCTTTGGCCTTTTTGGGGCCAATTCGGCAGCCGTCTGTGCGTTACTGCCACCATCTGTATGAATGATGTTACTCCCAATTCACTTAATTTACGGTATTGCATTGCCAGATCATGAAAAAAAAGGTAGAAAACACACCCGATAACACACAAAAAGCTGTTGCAAAATGTGGTTGGATTAAAGTTAATGTATGTCAGTGATGTTAATGAGCACTTTTGTAATACTGTGATGTATGTGCACTGATTACTGACCCACAAGCACGGTTATTCCATTGTCCCATAGATCATTTTCACCTGTTACAAATTGATAACTATTCAGCGGGATTCGAACCCGTGCTAACCACTCATCAGTAGTTATATTTATAGCTGTAGTTCATGTAGTATAAATTAAATACATAGACATATGATACAAACTGACAGTCGGTTGCTGCTTTTAATGAGTAAGGCACATAGTTGTGTTGACGGAGATATCCCAGAGTTTCTACAGCTGCCATACCGGCTAAAACAGTTCAGACTTCCACTGTACTTTGGTGGTTAGAGATTTTCGGGAAACAGTCGGTTGTGGTTCTGAGTAGTTTGAACCTACGTTGTACAACGGTAGTTTAATGCTAACCTCTGTCGTTGTTTGGGTAACGCACCCCAGGATAAATCCTAAAAGTTTGTGGTTAGTGTTCCTATTTTTTGTGAGTTTCCAGCAGTATTAGCCCATTTATGTCTAATATGTTTCATAAGATAAGATGTTATGAGTGACGTTAGGACAAGAGGATTAGCAGGCTAAATTTAGCCAAGTAAACATGTTTTAAGAATGTAATTCATTGTCTGAGGAAATAGTTGTGCACCACATAGCAAGTAGTTAAATGCTTTATCATGGAAACATCCAAAACAAGCTCTCCTATTCACCTTATTCTGGAAGAGACCACGGGCGTCAAAACATTCTTCCGGTTGGTTCAGTATTTCCGGTTAAACAACGCTGTCTATTGCAGTTGATAACATTGGCACAATAGTACAATGATGTCAAGCTTGAATTGTTCGGTGAGGGGGCTACCATTAACTACATAAAAAAACATGGCTGTACTTGGAACAACCCTGTTATTGTCCACAGGGACAGGGCATAATGTTGTTTGGCCGGTTTATAATCTGTTGTCCGCCATCCAGCGATGAGGAAGTTATTTTTATCCCCGGTGCGAGTCTATCTCCACTCATGCAACTCAACTGATGTTACTTGAAATCTAGCGATCTAAAACATCGGCACATATATATAGTATTTAAGTAAGCTATGAAATCAGACTACTGCTCCACGTTTCTACATGTGTTTCTGAAGGTCGCCAAACACAATATTAAACATTGTAACATTTTCCTGTGGGAACTCGGCTTGAGTCAGAGCCAGAGTGGTAGGCAAACCAGGACCGAGCCGAATGTACAAGCGTTCAGAGCAGAATATCGTCCTATTTCATAGGATCTGCACACAAAACAATTATATTAACACGTGAGAATGATGGCACAAGAAATGTTGCGATGAGAGGAGGGTGCAACGAGTGGTCAGTGGCTTGCTGTCAGCACAGAAGGGTAGCAAGTGGTGTATGTGTATGAAATAGCACGGCAGACTCTTTTGTTTTTTAGCATCTCAATCAGCGTTGCAACTCAACTGATGTTACTTGAAATCTAGCGATCTAAAACATCGGCACATATCTAGTATTTAATAGATATTATCCCAATATATTATATATGGTTTGCCTGAGAATATGGCACAAGAAATGTTGCGATGAGAGGAGGGTGCAACGAGTGGTCAGTGGCTTGCTGTCAGCACAGACGGGTAGCAAGTGGTGTATGTGTATGAAATAGCACGGCAGACTCTTTTGTTTTTTAGCATCTCAATCAACGTTGCCAAAGGTGAAATTATTGTATTCATGGCTTGCAGAAGCTAAATGGAAAATGTTGCTGGAAAGCAGTATCTTTCGGTCTGCATATAGGGAAGTTACAAATACAATGTCCATTTCAATGAATGTGTCTTTTTTCTGACAAATCGCCGCCTGCCTCACCCCACCGCTACATCATCCAGTCACTCAGTGGAATTCATTAACCTCAGGTGACGAAGTACAATCTCTCCATCCGACCTTATAATCTTGTTTTGTGGCTTTTTAAGTTAGCTTATCCATCTAAATTTGCAGGGTTTTCTGACGTATCTGACTTGCTGTAGCTATAGACATCCTATACATATGTATAGGATGTCTATGGCTGTGGCAAGCCGACCGGAAGTTGTAAACCAACGCGGAAGATTTTCACCTTTGAAAATGGGCGTGTCAGAATAAGGTGAATAACTCTGAGTTTGAAGTTTTCCTCTTGCAGGCATATGAAAATACTTCACCATGTAAGCGTATTAGTCTGCTAGCATGCTAAATTAGTTTGCTAATCGGAAGATAATACGAGTCTTTCTTCAAACTAACCTCTAAGCTTAGAGAAACTATAGTTACATGGGCAACTGTGTTTGTAATGAACATGGTCAATCGATTCATTGATACCTTAACTCCTAATATTTTTCCCTCCAGAGGGGGGAGAGGAAAAAAAATAGGAGTGAATATATCAATGCGTCGTCGTAGTGCTCCCAAGGTGTTACTAAGCCTTCTATTGTAGTGCCATTTTCTATCTACATTCAAAAAAAGTCAAGTTTCATTTTGAGTAACTACACTTGGCTTGTGTAACAAGTCAGGTAAGCGCATTTAAAGAGCATTGCCACTTCTAACTTCAGCCCTGTTTTTTACTCAATGCCATGCTACATTCTAACAAATTATCGCAGTGTGTCTGACTGCCTGGCGGCATGCATAAAGGCCTGAGAGGTACATATCAACTCGTCTCAGGACAGACAAGAACACAATTCAATACGGAAACATGTTGTACTTGTTTTTCAGTTGGTAACACTCCCATGAAAAACTAATAACTTAGATTTTTGCCAATGAATGCCACTAATAATGTCCATTTTTTCATTTTTGATATCTGGTAACCTTTTTGGGTTTTGTTTTGTGTTGTTCAAGTACATGCAGATTGTGAACTTAAGGCAGGCATCTGGTTACCAGTTTTTGTGTTTTTATTCTCTGGGATAGAAAATAAACAAAAGAATGCTGTTTTGAAATGTCATTTTGTTTTTTTCCCTTTTTATTAGTAACAAAGGGCTTTGGAATTGTCAATATGTATCGAACTGAACCAAACCAAACCGAACCAGATCGAATTGTACCAAATCGGAGACTATTTTTTATTAATCGTCCCTGAATCGGATCATAGCCTGTGAATCGAGATCGAATTGGACCGTTTTGTGGGTAAAAGATTCACACCCCTATAAATAACTGTAAGTCGCTTCCTTCTAACCTTCACCAGGTGTGGCCCAGTGGTTAGGAAGTTGGCCTTGGGATGGGAGGGCTGCAGTTTTGAATCTCATCCTACCCATGGATAAAAGGCCCTTGAGCAAGGCATTTAACCCCACAGTACTCCAGGGACCTGTAAAAAACCTGTAAGTTGCTTTGAGTAAGAATCATCAAATATGTTCTGAACGTCTTTTTCTGAACATTCTAAAGCGCATATTATATATATATTGATATATGTGTTCTGATTCAAAAAGGTTTTGTTGATTGTTGATAACTTTTAATGATTGTTTTGTTTTTATGTAATGCTGTCAGAACCAGAACAGAATGGCACAGACCCAAGAGCGTCACGTTCACAAGAAAGTATTTATTTAAGGGTTGGGGGAAAAGGGAGATAATCCAGAGGCCACAGCCCAGCGATCAGAGTCCTCAGGGAAAACAGCAAGCAGCAGGTCAGTTCGCCGGGACAGGGGAGTAGAGCGTCGTCGTGGGCACGCGGATCGATGAGCCGGGGCAGTAGAGCAGAGCAGAGTCGTGGACGGGCAGGAGTCGTTACCGGGGCAGTAGAGCAGAGCAGAGTCGTGGGCAGGCAGAGGTCGAAGCCAGGGGCAGGAGTGTAGAGCTGAGTCAGAGACAGGCGGAGGTCGGTACCGGAGGACTGAAGAGCCAGGGAGAGCTAGGGACGGTCCGAAGTCGTAGCCAGGAGCGGGAGAGCCAGGCAGAGTCAGGGACAGGCAAGAGTCGGCAACCGAAGACTGGAGATAAACAGGCAGGGGAAAACAGGAACAAACAGGGAACAGACAGACACCGGGAGAACTGCTACGCAGACAAAGAAGAGCCAGGAGTCAAAAAGCTTGCCGAGGAATACACCGTGGGTTCGCAGACGGACTGACAGTGAGCGAGTGAAAAGTGAGAGACTAAATAGCGAGAGAGAGTAACCAGGAAACGAGAGGCAGCTGGAGAAGGGCGTGGCAGAGCAGGTGCAGGTAATCAGAGCGGAGATAGAGAATGAAGTGGTAAGTGACTGGGATTGAAACTAATTACTAGACAATGAATGTGCAGCAGAAAATACAACCCAACCGGGGAAAACACAAAAAACCACCACCCAACAGAGTAAAATCGTGACAAATGCATGTAAGCCAGTGCCTTCGGGCACGTTATGCCAGTTGTCACCTTTTGTGTGCTCTTGTTTAGACAGGTGCCCTGTTTGGGGTCCACCAAATAATGAAGGCCCCGCCCACGCCTCCGGGAGCGAAGCAGACGTCGCACCGTGTAGATGGGATCCCCATCCAGAAGACGGGGGCCAGGTGGAGGAGGTGCGGCCGGAGCCAGCGGGCTCTGACGGACCGGCTTGACTCGGGAGACATGGAATGTGGGGTGGACCCTCATAGTGCTGGGCAAACGCAGCCGGACTGCCGTCGGACTGATCACCCTCTCAATGGTGAAGGGTCCCAGGTAACGGGCTGCCAGCTTGCGGGACTCCACCCGAATGGGAAGATCCCTGGCGGACAGCCAAACCTTCTGCCCAACACGGTAGGTGGGTGCAGGGGTCCTCCAGCGATTAGCTCCGACAGAGTAAGCCGTGACGGTCCGGAGTAAGCTAGCACGAGCTCGTGCCCAGGTGCGTCGACAGCGACGTGCGTTGAAGAGTGCCGATGGGCAGGAGACCTCCCCCTCCTGGCTGGGAAACAGCGGCGGCTGGTAGCCATAGACACAATGAAAGGGAGACATTCCCGTAGCGGAGCAGTTCAGTGAATTGTGGGCGTATTCTACCCACAACAGTTGTTTAGCCCCGGAGAGGGGGTTCTGGGAGGCCATACATCGGAGCGCCTTCTCCAGCTCTTGATTGAGGCGTTCTGCCTGGCCGTTGGACTGGGGGTGGAAACCAGAAGTAAGGCTGACTGTCGCCCCCAACAGGTGGCAGAACTCTTTCCAAAAAGAGGAGGCAAACTGGGGACCGCGGTCGGAGACAACATCCTTCGGGATTCCATGGAGTCTGAATACGTGCTGCAGAATGGCCAATGCGGTCTCCTTGGCAGTGGGCAGCTTAGGGAGCGGGATAAAGTGAGCCATCTTGCTAAAACGGTCAACTATGGTTAAAATGACCGTCATGCCCTCCGAAACGGGTAGTCCCGTGACAAAGTCCATGGCTATATGGGACCATGGACGCGAGGGTACAGGCAGAGGTTGGAGAAGACCAGCAGGGGGTCGATTGGAGGACTTGTTTTGGTTACAGATGACGCAGGCCTGGACGTACTCCTTGACATCTCCCTCCATCGATGGCCACCAGAAGCGCCGGGCGAGGAGCCGGCTGGTACGAGCAGCTCCCGGGTGACAGGCTAGGCGGGAATCATGCCCCCATTGGAGGACCTGCGAGCGCAGGGGTTCCGGGACGAACAGTCGCCCATCAGGACACGTGCTGGGACCTGGTTGCGCCTGCAGAGCTCTCTGTACCTGACCCTCTATATCCCAGGTTAGTGCGGCTACGACACGGGAACCGGGGATGATGGTGGTGGAGCCTGTCGTATTTTCTGAGAAATAGTCAAGGAGGAAGTTTACTGTCCATAGGTCTTTATTTGCGTTCATCGAGAGGAAGCCTGACCACAACAGAGCATCTCCTAGCCATCCTCCTTTCCTGTTCCATTCTGACTGCTTTTAAACAACACACATCAGTGTCATGTTGACTAGTGTCCAAATTCAGACACAGTGACTTCCAGTCTGTTATCCTTACAAGGGTGACTCCCAAATAGCATACACCTATGGTTCCTCTGTCAGCAGTTCTCCTGCTGCTGAGTCTCCAGCATGCCACACACACACACATTCTATTCCTGTCACACAGACTTTCAGACTCCACAGAAAGACACTTTCAAAAATTACCACATTCCTCCCTTTTTCGGAAGCCTATGCTTCTCGAAACACAATAAACAGCATTTTACATCATTATTATCACACCATGCGATCACCCAAATTTTTCCGGTGACAGTCTCATCTGACTATCTGCAGAATATCCCTTAACCATTGAAATCTCAAGGTATATTCTCCCTAGTCTGATTCTCAATGACACATATTCCACAAACATCATTCTGACATCATTTTGATCTTTCAGAAGGTTCCATAACTTTGGTTTCCCAGAATACTCTGAAAACTCTTTCTTAAGAGATATCTCTCTTCACATTTAACATTACAACAAGCTACTAAATACAAATTCATTCTTATCAAAGTCCCTTTGATAATAATCCTGAAAATAAAATAAAAATAAAACCTTTTCATTTTCAATGAATGTTCCTTTCTGTGTACGTGCATGTCAGTTTTTCATTCTTGTTTCTGTATTGCAATCTTTATGAAGTGTGACGCATATAAGTATGTGAATTTCCTTTCATGTTGTTTGCAATGAGTGTACCAGAATATATATAGGTTACTGTTTTTCGAATCTACTCTATATTTGTCTAAGTGTATACTGCTCCTTCCTGCCAGGGCTGGTCGACAGTTCCTTGTATTCCACAAAAATCTTCTTTTCCCAAAGCCTCCTCCCTTTGAGGCTTATCATCCAGAACAGCATAAGGAAGCGCAGTTGATAATTCTCACTTGTCTCAGTCAATGTCCTTCACTTCGCCAGCCAACCCCCGACAGGACCATTTGAGATCTAACCTGTCCTGCCACTATCCTCATGAACAAGATTCTCAGACAGAAAACAAAACAAAAAAACAAAACAAAAGAAACAAATGAAAAGAAACAATGAGAAGAATGCCTTCAATTAAAGTAGCTATTTTGACAAACCATGCAGTAAAAGAACCAAAGGTAGTTTTAATCCAATGATCAAACCCACTGACCAATCTTAGTATCCCGACAGGCATTCTCTGCAAGTTCAATACTCAAAAAGTTAAAAAATTACCAAATGAAACATGAGCTACACTTCTATTATCTAATGCATACCCAATAGTTCAATCCTGTATTGCATTAACACATGCACAAAACCCCACTCTTCTGGCAGAACACTCTACAATCCCCCACTCTGGGCCACACTGGCCCACCAAATAATTTGCCAGAAAGACATTTTGATGTTCTAATGATGAATAATAACTTTTCACATGCCTTAGATTTAAAGATCATGACACTTAACATCATATTGTCGTACTTCAGTTCTCATAATATTTTCAAAATTCACAGTTCCTAATCCCACCAAACATTCATAACCACTACCAAATAATGGTTTTAAACATTCATGCACATACGGTAATTCATAATAACACTAAGTAGGATTTGGAAAACACTTTTTTCATTCTTGATCATTATATTCTAAAGTACCAAAATGACAATGAGATGCATAACAATCATTGGAGATCATGCCTGTGCTCATTCATAATAGTTTTCCCACAGATGATAAGTCTTTGCAGTAAACTCATCCCAATCATACCAACTATTATCCCAAAATGGCAAATAAATATCATCAGGCTTCGAGAAATACTCCTCTTAGCATGGCAATACACACCACCCGCATTATGAACCCATGAAACCAAAGAATACTTTATCTTATCACTACCCCATGTAGGTGAACTGAACCCAATTTTAGCACAACTTCCTAATTGGTAATTAATAACTTCATCAGCAGTAACAACATATTTACTTCTCCAGCATTTATATTTTTACACTTCAGTTGTTATGTTAATACTTTCAATAACTGGACCTTCAGGTTAACAGAAGTAATACATGCCAGGAGTCTACCAAAGTTGCACATGGCAACCATTCTTTGGAGCTAATTCTGCAACATATAACATCTGGAGTTTCTTCAAAGAACACATGGATTAAGCAATTAATGACTGTTCAAGCATCATTCACTGTTTGCATAGTGAATCAAACTCTCTTGCCTTTAATGCTACTTTCTTTACCATTTCATCTGCTAAGGCATTGCCTCATGTAATTAAATCATTTCCCTTTTTCATGCACCTGACACCTACAAATAACTAATGAATAGGTTACATCATAGCAATGAATAACAATTATATTTCATCCAAATGTTGAATTGGAGAGCCATCTGATTTTTTAAACTCTCTCTGTTCCCACTAAGTACCATGGACAGCAGACACTACACAGCATGCTATCAGTAAAAATAGTAACGTCCAAGCTGAGAAACAAACCTCAGTAAGCACCTTTAACTCTACTAATTGTGCTAAACACGGTTGCTTACAAGGAATGCACATTACAGAAGTCTCTACTTCTTTTAACTGAATAACACTAAATCCTGCATATGTCTTATTGTCATAATTATAGCTAGAACCATTCACAAAAACACCAAACCAGATTCAAGAGATTCATTTTCTAAATCTGCGCATAATTTAGAAAAGACTAAAGAATCTACTCATTCATGAAAAGTTCCTTCATAATCCTATCCGCTGAATTAGTTGCCCTATCACATATCTTAAAAACAACATCTGGACAAAAGACAAATCATTATACTTTCCAGCATACTATTAGTTAGAAATCTGATAAACACACATCACTGATAAAGAACAAGACACCTTCTCAAGACACATAGATACATATATGCCACAGGCCGCTCACAGACACCCTCTGAAATGTACACTCTATTTTTAGACCTAATTTGCACAGTACATCCCAGCCCAAAAGATTTACAGGGTTAAGGAAGACAACAATAATGGCAAACTGTGATATATGTTCCTACCTGAACTGTGACTGCAGAAAATGAAAGCAATTAAACTTGTCCTAATGACCTTCCCTAACTCATCTTTCTTAATATGTGAGACATAAATATTAACACAAATATATAAGTGTAAGTGTAATTGTAAGTGTAAGTGTAAGTGGCTCCAGTATCAACTAATAATGATATATGTGCAATAATATAAGGACACACACTATGTAGTTCCTCATCTAGTCCCTAAGTTACCTGACAGACTATATCTAATTCAAAAACTAATCAATAATGCCCCATGGGATCAAGATTCACATAACATACCACTGGAGAGACTGACCACCGGAAATCCGACCCCCGCCTACCCCCGCGACGGTCTGTTGGAGTTTTGGGCACAAGAAGAAAATAGCGTCCACACCCCCACAAGGCCAGCACTGGACATCCTGAGGGGTCATTTTGAGCAAGCCTTATCCGCGCATCCATCCTCTAGCCCTCCGTGAGAAGGGGCATAGCCACTGAATTGCGCAGCTGTCACACTGTTGGTGGTCCTTGCTGGAACTGTGGCTATGAGAAAGACGCACACATGATGATGAGTTCAGCGCAATATTGAGCAGTGCAGTAGCTGGACAACGATTTGGCTAGGCAGCTCACAAAGCAGCCCAGACACGGGTACAGTTTTTCATGAAGGATATGTGTCCAAGTAGCAGAATCTTCCACTATCAGATCTAAATCAGCCTTATTCACTGCATCAGTCAGAGCGTCTTGCTGATAATAATTCCAAGCAAATACTTAATGTCCTTGAGAGCAAATGTCTGGCCCTCAGTCTGGTCTTCAGATGTCATAATCCATGCTCCCACATCTTTTTGAAGCGAGGGGCGACGTGAAATCAGACCCTGTGCGTCAGTATGTCTCCAAGGCTAGTAATGCAAATCACAACCCTTAACACTAATGGGCATTTATATTACAAATGAATATTCTGAACTAAACCCTTCGTGAATGGTGTCAATCTCTGTTTATATGTGTTCACATCCCTTAATTTACCAAGGGTGTTTTTCATTTTATCATATAATAACGGAGCCTATAGCATTATCATATACTTCATCTTCCTCCTGTTCACCTGTGCTAGCAATGCAGCTATGCAAATTCTCAAGATGGGTCTCATTCTGATCCTGCATCAAACTGTCAGTGGAGCGTCCTCCGGCACATGCCCCCACATACGCTGTACAGAAAGTGCACACAAATCTTCCTCAGTGATGGTTCTACCAAACATTCTTATATATATATATATTTCTATAGCTGTATAAATTAATTAAATCAAACTCTCAACATGGCTCAAACAAGCCACTACATCCCTCTAATTGTACAAAAATCCTAAGATCCAATGTTTCCATTCTGGTTATGGATCACAGTCCTTTTTGTACGCTTTTCCCATTACATTAATTTTTCAAATTTACTTTTCAACCACTCTTTTTCATGCATTACTTGCTCAAGCAGCATCAACTCCCTTATACACTAATTTTAACACTGCTATCATGTAATCCATAAAACAACCTACAACTAGATGTCACCTTGTTCACTATGCTTATGTAAGAGCACACACAAAAAAAGGTTAGTCTGGAGATATTAATTACCCACTCTTAGCAAATGAATAGCTCTGGTATTCTTTAAATCTGTCCATTTTACAAATCTGAAATAAACAACTAAAACTATTACAACATATTTTATATTGTAAGCTCTTTTCTTATTCTTGTTATTATTATTTTTATTATTTTTTTTATTCTTATATATATATTGTATATATATAGGTCAATATTTGCTTCACCATCTCCCCACTTTCCAGCTATGCATTGATAAAGAAATAGCTGGACCCTTAAATGGTTAGCATCTTAAAAAAGAAAAGTTACTTCTCCCTGAATGATTAGTCACTTTTCATGCACGGGGCGCTAAAAAAAGAAACGACAGCTGTTACCGGTAAGCCACTGAACCAAACCTTAGTCAGCACCACAGACCTGAGGCGACACAGAAATCACTCCATCCCAAGTTAGACACACAGTTGACCCTCCAAAGGGCACACGCGCAAGCATAGGCGCCGTTGGCCAGGACACAGGAGACGACACTTTCACCCCAGACAGGCAGCAGTGTAGTCTCTCAAGCATCCAACTGGACAAGATGCATATCTCAACTCTAGAGGCAGGGAATACAAATGTTAAAACAAAAATAGAGTTACAGTGTAAGGTGCCATGCTTCACAGAAGCACAGTTTCCTTACTCAAAGATTTGACGCTCATATTAAACACAAAGCATTCATCCTATGAGCAAAAACTGTCGCATCACGAGAAAACAGTCTCGTCATTCAGACACATTTACTACGAAGACATTAGGGTTACTCTCTTTTTCCGGCCCGACCTGGCTACGCCCACAACGGGCCTCGCACCCAGGACCATGGGCTTTTGCAGCGAGCCAGTCTAACATAGGGACCATGGCCGTGAGGCGCCTCGGAGCGGCGTGCTAAAATTATGACAAATTAATTTGGATTCCCTACATCCACGACAACCCAGTCGTGGGCTAGTGCTTATCTCTTATCTCATTATTCATCTTTACACTTGTGGCCCACGTCTCCTTTGTCAGTCCTATGTTAAGCTAAGCTATGAGATACGTGGCCTCTGACAAGCACAATATCCTTTCACATGCAAATAAAGGATACTGCAAACAGGACTTTACTCGAAGACAATGACACAGACAATGCAACAAAACACAGTTAAAACCTGTGAAGCAAGTTAGATGACACAACATAAGACAATATTGAGTCATGCAACATGAAAAGGACCTGCAATCAGCCCGTGGATACACCACAGACAAATGACAAAATCCTCTTCATCTGACCTGATGTTTTATCGATGAAGACAAAGATGAGCAGAAAAAATCCTCCTGAACCTTTGTTATTCTCCACACAAGTTCGTGGGGCGATGGACCCAAAATTTCTTAATAGCCAATCACAATAATTTAGTAACTTACCCAAGCCAATCAGTATGGATCCAATTAAAGAACGCAAACCGTTCGTGACGCCAAATGTCGTATTTTCTGAGAAATAGTCAAGGAGGAAGTTTACTGTCCATAGGTCTTTATTTGCGTTCATCGAGAGGAAGCCTGACCACAACAGAGCATCTCCTAGCCATCCTCCTTTCCTGTTCCATTCTGACTGCTTTTAAACTACACACATCAGTGTCATGTTGACTAGTGTCCAAATTCAGACACAGTGACTTCCAGTCTGTTATCCTTACAAGGGTGACTCCCAAATAGCATACACCTATGGTTCCTCTGTCAGCAGTTCTCCTGCTGCTGAGTCTCCAGCATGCCACACACACACACATTCTATTCCTGTCACACAGACTTTCAGACTCCACAGAAAGACACTTTCAAAAATTACCACAAGCCCTGGACACTCTCCTCCTCCCTCTGGAACTGGCGGGAGAGGGCGTCAGGTTTAGCGTTGCGAGAGCCGGGACGGTAGGACAGGGTAAAGTTGAAACGTGCAAAAAAAAGAGACCATCGAGCTTGACGGGGATTGAGGCGTTTAGCTGTGCGGATATACTCTAGGTTCTTGTGGTCCGTCCAGACAAGAAACGGAACCGACGCCCCCTCCAGCCAGTGACGCCACTCCTCCAGTGCCAGCTTGACAGCCAACAGTTCCCGGTCCCCGATGTCGTAGTTTCTTTCAGCAGGAGATAGTCTGCGCGAAAAGAACGCACAAGTGTGGAGTTTGTTATCCTCTGCCAACCTCTGAGAGAGAATCGCCCCGACACCTACATCCGAGGCATCTACCTCCACTACGAGTTGGTGGTCGGGGTTGGGCACCTGGAGAATGGGTGCAGACGAAAATCGGGTCTTGAGGGCGGTGAAGGCTTCCTCTGCTGCTGGGGTCCAAAGGTAAGTTACCTTAGTGCTGGTGAGAGCCGTAAGAGGTGCCGCTACGGAGCTGTAGTTCCGGATAAAGCGTCTGTAAAAGTTGGCAAATCCAAGGAACTGCTGTAGTTTTTTACGGTTATCGGGGACGGGCCAGGAAGTGACTGCAGACACTTTAGCTGGGTCCATCTTGATACGACCCTCGGTAATTATGTATCCCAGGAAGGCAACGGTATCGGTGTGAAACTCGCATTTCTCCGCTTTCACAAACAAGGAGTTCTCTAGGAGGCGACGAAGGACGAGTTGGACATGCTGCTTATGTTCCGATAAGTCTTTAGAGGCTATTAAAATGTCGTCCAGATAAACAAAAACAAATTTGTTCAGCATGTCCCGTAGTACATCATTAACAAGCCCTTGGAAGACAGCCGGGGCGTTAGTGAGTCCGAATGGCATCACCAGATATTCGTAATGTCCAGTGGGAGTGTTGAACGCAGTCTTCCATTCATTCCCCTCCCGAATCCGAACAAGGTGGTAGGCATTGCGCAGATCAAGTTTAGAAAAAACGGTTGCTCCCTGAAGCAGCTCGAAGGCGGAGGTGAGTAACGGCAAAGGGTAGCGGTTCTTCACCGTGACATCATTCAAGCCCCTGTAGTCAATACAGGGGCGAAGCGAACCATCCTTCTTCCCCACGAAGAAGAATCCAGCCCCGGCTGGAGAGGAGGAAGGACGGATGATCCCTGCCGCCAAGCTGTCGGAAATGTACTCCTCCATGGCATGTCTCTCGGGCGCCGAGAGGGAGTAGAGGCGGCCCCGGGGAGGAGTGGCACCGGGAAGGAGGTCAATGGCACAATCATACGGGCGGTGTGGAGGTAGGGACGTAGCCTTGGTCTTACTAAATACTGCTCGTAATGAATGGTAACAGTCAGGAACCCCAGATAAATCCGGTGGCAAGGTAGCAGATTCTGAGCAGATCGGAGGAGAGGCGGAAAGCAGACAGGTCCGGTGGCAGTCAACTCCCCACTCCAGAACCTCCCCAGTCCGCCAGTCGAGGTGCGGGTTGTGTTGGCGTAACCAGGGGCAGCCCAGGATGAGGGGCTGACCGGGAGAGCAGAGGAGGTGGAACCGAAGGGTCTCCAGGTGGTTACCGGACAACCTCATTCTCACCGGTTCAGTGGTGTGGGTGACAGTACCAAGCAGATGACCGTCCAACGCTCGGGCTGGTACAGGGACAGGCAGCTGATGGAGCTTTAGCCCCATCTGGTGGGCAAAAGAGGTGTCCATAATGTTAGCCTCTGCGCCTGAGTCAACAAGGGCACCCAGAGAGTGAGTGAAAGTGGGGAGGTGAAGATGGGCCTTGAGCAGGGGTTTACCCCCATAGGAGGACGGTAATGTGGTAGAGCTCAGCCGGACTCCTCCTACGTCCGGTGAGCTTGCCCTTTTCGCGGACACAAAGCGAGGCGATGCCCCTCTCCGCCACAGTAGAGGCACAGGTTCTCAGACAGTCGACGCTGCCGTTCAACCGCTGATAAAGACGTCCGGCCAACCTCCATGGGTTCCGGAGGCTCTTGTCGGCTGACAGGCGACGACTGTGGCGGCGGGACTCCTCTGGTCATCCCGGACGAGCTGGCGAATGGTTGGTTCAGGCGGCCCCTCTCTCGGCGACGAGCCTGGATGCGACGGTCAATAAGCGCCGTCAGGGCGATGGCATCATCGAGATTGGTGGGCGGAGTGTGGGAAACCAGCTCGTCCTTGAGGTAATCCGCCAGGCTATGGAGGTACGCATCCACCAGGGCCTCCATGTTCCAACGGCTTCGACTAGCCAGGGTGCGGAAGTCGATGGAGTAATCCGCTATCGTACGCCTCCCTTGGCGAAGTGCCATCAAAGCCCTCGAAGCCTCGGTGGACGACGATCCCGTGTCGAAGACCTTAATCATCTCCTCGGCGAATAGACGAAAAGATGAGCAGGCAGGAGATTGTCGTTCGAACTCTGCTGTCCCCCAGAGTCGAGCTCGCCCGGTCAGGTGGTTGATGGCGAAGGCAACTCTCGCCGCCTCGGTAGCGAAGTTTCTGGGCTGCAGGTCGAAGATCAGGCGGCAGTTGGTGATATAGGCCCTGACCTGGACCGGATCGCCGTCGAATTTCTCCGGGGTTCCGACACGGGGCTCGGAGAAGCCCGCAACGGCGGGCTCTGCTGGCTGAGCAGGCGGGCGAAGAACTGGGTCAGCCGCGGAAGCGACAGGAGCGTTGACAGCAGGTGGGTGTACGAAGGGCAGTCGTCGTACAAGCAGATCCGTTAGCTCAGCGAGTTGTTGTTGTTGCTGCTGGAGCTGCAGTTGCTGTTGCTGGGCTACAGCCAGGAGAGACGCGACGTCACCCGACATTCGCCTCACCTCACCCTCCGTCATCTCCAGGCGCTGTAAAGCGGATGGAGATTCTGCTGACTCTGGGTCTCGGGATCCGGGAACGCGCGCTGGGTCCATTATCTGGTCAGTCCGTTCTGTCAGAACCAGAACAGAATGGCACAGACCCAAGAGCGTCACGTTCACAAGAAAGTATTTATTTAAGGGTTGGGGGAAAAGGGAGATAATCCAGGAACTGATAACGATCAGAGTCCTCAGGGAAAACAGCAAGCAGCAGGTCAGTTCGCCGGGACAGGGGAGTAGAGCGTCGTCGTGGGCACGCGGATCGATGAGCCGGGGCAGTAGAGCAGAGCAGAGTCGTGGACGGGCAGGAGTCGTTACCGGGGCAGTAGAGCAGAGCAGAGTCGTGGGCAGGCAGAGGTCGAAGCCAGGGGCAGGAGTGTAGAGCTGAGTCAGAGACAGGTGGAGGTCGGTACCGGAGGACTGAAGAGCCAGGGAGAGCCAGGGACGGTCCGAAGTCGTAGCCAGGAGCGGGAGAGCCAGGCAGAGTCAGGGACAGGCAGGAGTCGGCAACCGAAGACTGGAGATAAACAGGCAGGGGAAAACAGGAACAAACAGGGAACAGACAGACACCAGGAGAACTGCTACGCAGACAAAGAAGAGCCAGGAGTCAAAAAGCTTGCCGAGGAATACACCGTGGGTTCGCAGACGGACTGACAGTGAGCGAGTGAAAAGTGAGAGACTAAATAGCGAGAGAGAGTAACCAGGAAACGAGAGGCAGCTGGAGAAGGGCGTGGCAGAGCAGGTGCAGGTAATCAGAGCGGAGATAGAGAATGAAGTGGTAAGTGACTGGGATTGAAACTAATTACTAGACAATGAATGTGCAGCAGAAAATACAACCCAACCGGGGAAAACACAAAAAACCACCACCCAACAGAGTAAAATCGTGACAAATGCATGTAAGCCAGTGCCTTCGGGCACGTTATGCCAGTTGTCACCTTTTGTGTGCTCTTGTTTAGACAGGTGCCCTGTTTGGGGTCATGTGATCTCACCCATCTTAATGCCTGATGAAGATCCCATGGGATCGAAACGTTGCCTTTTTAAGTAAGTAAATGACCTTTGGAGCACATACAGTGTGCAGACCACTCTTTCCTAATGCTCTTGAACAGCGGGATCATGTTAAACATGTAAAATATGTATTAATTATCTAACCTCTTAAAATTCCAGCCCTATTTCAAGTTTATTTGCGAAAATGGAATGCCCAAGTTATAAGTAGCACAGTTCCTACATAGTTTTAGACTCAGATATGTTCTTGGTATCATTGGAAAGGTAACACTCTCAGGTTTATTTCTAAAGTATCTGGGTGATTCTGTGATGCACTATTACAGAGGTACAGAGGTTAGAATGAAGGTTTTACTTTCCGTCCAACATTTGAGCCTATAAAGGAACTGAGACCTATAATTTCAGGAACCTGTGGTGAAAACATAGGTATAATGAGGCCACAGACACAGGTCTTACCCTCATACAGTAAAAAAATGGAGGCAAAAGATCAAGGCCTGATTTTTTTACACATTTTTTTCAATAGGTATGTCCATGCGTTTTTCTTGGGTTCTTTTTGGAAACCAAAGCTGTATAACCAGAATCAAACCTCTAGGCTTATAACTTGAGAACCCCTTTGCCTAGAAAGAAAATCTTAGTCTCTACTGAAAGCCAAGACTTTGAGGATTCTTGCTTGGGTTTGGATTGGATGTCAGTCATTCTGGAATAGAATGATGATAAATGATAAAAAATATGATAAAAATATGATGATAAAAATATGATGATATGATAAAAAAGGGCAAAAAGTGCATTGACAAACTTTCTTTATAGAAATATTAGAAAATACATATACAAATACAGATATTCAACAAGGAAACTATTATACAGAAGCAAACTACAGTGTTTATACACTGTATTATACAAACAGTGCAGTCACTAAAGTGTACAAAAAACCCTGTCCAAAACAAAACGATTCAAAAATCCACTACACTGCCTCCTGTGCAGTAAATTTCCCTTTACTTGGCAAGCTACTTGCCTTCTTGCTCACTTTTTACTTGTCTTATTAGTTGCCATGTTGTAACACTTATAATATATATATATGTATATGTAACACAATAATCTTCCCTGCTCTGTCTCACTTAGTGGGGTCGCCTAAAACTTGACGCACGCGAGTACGCACGGCACTAACTTTCGACAACCAAACCTGATAACGTGGTGTCATATATCGTTTGTTGTGCTACCGATGGAATGTGGAGTTTCTTCAAGCTGTTTTAATGGTTTAAAAATAGCGTAGTCGTCATGCTTCGTCTAAGGGCACCTACCACTTCCATTGTTAGCCTTCTGGGACAAACGATAAAAAATAGTTAAACTCTGAATGCAACAGGCTAAATCAATTTTGCTCCTCAGTACACATACCAACTCGGTATGACGTTTTAACATGCCAATTTTCATTTTACACCGAAGTTCTCCTTTAAGTGCACATAGCCATGTTTCCCGTTGATCTCTCACTTTAATAAACACAACGTGGGTTTTTCTGGTTTTATTTCCTTGTTTTAAATGTTGTTTAGAAAGCATAACTGCACATATAGTACAACCTGGCACTTTGATAAGGCCAACAGAATATTTGACATTGTTCTAAATCATGAAGCCTGATTGTTGTCAAAGCCTTTATTCACTCTCGGTAAAGAAAAGCAAACACCTCTGAACGCAGGTTCTTGGTTTTTGAGGTATCACCTGTGTCAATACATGAATTGACAGCACAGTTGACATGAATTGTATAGCTGTGCCACAGTTTTCAATGGGATTTTGGCTAAATACGCTCACATCACGCACAGAAAAATATACTCAGTTTATATTTATTATCTGCAGCCCGTATTCTGAGCCTATTCCACGGACAAAATATGCTCAGATCACGCCTGCAGTGGAAATGCTCTAATCTGCTAACGTGCATTCTAAATGAATACGGACAGAAAACGGGCACTTGCTGCCTACACACTGTATACACAGTGTTTGGTGGAAATGAGCCCTAAGAGAGTTGAAAAATGTCAGGCATAAGTAGGTTGTGACAGAACATGCATGTAAGATGCTGTAACATATCTTATTTCATATTATATCACATCAAATGTTCTTTTTTGCAGGCAGCTATGAGACTCTACAAATCATCTCTTTAAATTTGTCTATAAAAACACAATTTAGAAAACACAACTCACATTTGATAAACAACCAAATGGCTTTCAAAATGCAAGAACGATATAGCACGTTTTTGTCAGTCAGTGTTCTTTTGAACCATTTATGAATAGAGCATTTCAGTTCAATTAAACATTTCAGCTCATTCAACAATACAATCACACCTTAAAACCTAAACAATTCTGATTATTTGTAAATATATTTAAAGGGAAATGAATGGCTTTGGAAGTGCAAGACCAATAGAGTACACTACATTTTTGTGTCAAGTTTGTCAGTGCTTTTGAACGTTTACACACAATTTCATTTCGAAACCATTTAATTTCAATTCAGCTCACTCAACTATAATCACACTATGTACATCACCCAGACATTGCTGTTGAGTACCTCATTGAACTCTGCACGAAAGGCAGGGAAACTTTCATAACAATCAGATAACTCCAAGAACATTCCAGATGTGTGAGTAATTGGGCGTTTTGTGTAATCAGACATTGCAGTGAATTGTACATTGAGACAATCTGACAGATTTAGATTTGATCCTGTGCAGAATCTAAGGAACTGAATGAAGGTCCTCTTCATTCAGCTCCCTCACATATCTTCACAGTTAGTAATGCTCCACCTGTCACGAGGTGCCTGGATGAGGAACTATAGATGGGGAAGTAGTTTCCTGGAGGGAATGTTTTCCTGTGCTACACCGCCAGCAAAGATGGCTGCGCCCTAGTGCCATTTGTAAACAAACCACTCGTGCATTCACCCATTAGCCTATTAGTTGCAGGTGTTTCCCCTCATTGTTTAACAGTCCGATAATTAAGTGTTTAGCAGGAGAAGTTGTGATTGGTGTTGGGGTTATGGGGAGTGCTTTGTATACTGCAGGAAGATGTCAGGGAGGAACGCCTGGAGGAGGATCGGGTCGGCAGCGCAGAGACACAGGCAGAAGCTGGAAGCGGGCTGAAGCTACCGAGCTAAGAACGCAACGGTGTTGTAAAGGATACTTGCCTCTGGCGAACGGAGCACCTACGTGGCCTTTGGATTGAGCTACGGTGCGACTTTGGATGCCTTGGATGTCGGATCGGCTGGGACTGCCCATCACCGAGATAAGTGGCTCTACTCTTTGTTTGCCTGTGTTGTCTGTTGGGCTGCCCCACGAAGCTAAGCGCTAGCTGTTACCCTCCGGCGGGGATAAGTTGGATGCTCCTCTCCTGGAAGCAGCCACTCTACGTGACTCGGGCCTTCATTCACGCCATTTTGTGCTCCCTGATTGCTGTGTTTACTGTTTGCACCGGATTGCTGTGGACTGCGTGCTATTTGCTGGATCACGTATGTGGAAAACTTGAGTATTGCCCCACGCAGTTGTGCTGGAGTGGACTGTGTGACTGAGCATCGTGGCTCGTGCCCCCCCCCCCGTTCTTTTTGAACTCCTGCTTTGTTGTACACTGACTAGCCGCTATCTAGCCCCTGTTGTCTACCTCGGACTCCTGATGCACACTGGTTAGCCATCACCTAGCCCTTGCCTGCTGCTTTGAACTCCTGCGTTATTGCACACCGACTATATGCTATCTAGCCCCTGCTGGCTACCTCGGACTCCTGGTTAGCTGTACGCTAGTTAGCCACCACCTAGCCTCTGCCTGCTGCTTTGAACCCCCGCTGGACAGCCACTGTCCAGTCTCGGTGGGCTGCTTGGAGCCCCAGCCCAAAAAGCGTACTGACCAGCTAGGCCTCGTTTCCTAAAAGCACTACGAGCGATGTTAAGTAGTACTTAAGCCTAAGTAGTACTCAACTTCACACTTAGCACCATCGTAGAGTTTACGGACCGTTTACCGAAACCTTCCTTGGCCAAGAACCATCGTGGGATCACACGTAACTCTACGTGTGGTCCAGAGCACTCGTAGAGCACTAAGATTGATCTTAACTGGCGTGGCACAGTGGAGACACTCAGAGGATGTGAAGTGAAAATAGGCTGTGTGTGCCTGAAGATGTTGTCATAAGACATTATTATGACCGCCGCTAGTGAAGCTAGCGAAAGCGGTCATTATAGTGTTGCCACAACTTTTTTCCCTTTTTTTTCCCACAGATTTTCCGTCAACGATTTCCCGGACACTGGAAGTACGGGGGACATGAATCGTGATATTGGTAAATGCAAAAATTGGTATATTGAGTTGCCAATATCTTGGACCGAGAAGGTGGGAACTGCACAAAATACGTCATGCATGATCACCACAAAGACCTCTCACAGCACATGCCATAAAATTTGGTCCATAGGGGGCGCTGTAATTGTAAAAAATGTCATTTTGCCTATTATCTAGAGAATGCTAACGTTTACAACAACTTTTTTTTTTATCGTGAAATCTATTGACCCTCACGCATTGAAAGCACTGGTCGACGCCCACTTCCAACGAAAACAATTTCCGTGAAATTTCAACATTGCGAAAACGAATCTGAACGAACTCGTCATAGGCCGTTCATGTGAATCTCACCAAAGTTGGTATATGCCATCTACAGACAATGCTGACAAAAAGTTATCAAAGGATTTATCTTGAGAGAAACCGTTCCGAAGCTACACGTCAATGAACATTTAACACGTAGCTTAAAATTCTTCAAATTTCCATATCTTGGCTTTTAATTGCTCAAATTTGGTCAAAGTTGACATGCCATCTCTAAACAGCTTTCTGTTCATGTGTACTAAATTTTGTGACATTTTGTCATAGGAGGTGATGTTTATCGGCGAAGCTAGGTGTCAAAAAACAGTTTTTGTTAAATAACTCTGCAACAATTTTGCCCAAAACAACAATTTTGTGTTAGTATGTAGGTGTTACAGAGGCGTATCGACACAGCCCATAAACACTCACTTGAAGCATAGCGCCACCTGGTGATGAGGGTAAATGCAAAAATTGGGATTTTGAGTTGTCAATATCTTGGACCGAGAAGGTGGGAACGGCACAAAATACGTCACGGACGATCAGCACAAAGACTTCTAAAATCACAGCATGTGCCATACATTTTGGTCCATAGGGAGCGCTGTAATTGTACAAAATCTCATTTTGCCTATTCCTTGCCTTCACAAATCACTCCTACACACTACATAAACACACACAGTCATTCATTCAAAACCCACATCCATGCCCACTTCCAGGAAATCATTTCCACAGAAATTCTCACCTCACAACACTGCTCTACCACACACTCATCATACCAACAGTTCACACATTTCAATATACTGCGGCGGTCATACCATGTACCGCTGTGTACATGTACATCTAGTTCTTGTAACTATCATGCAACTACCATATAACTACCATGACATCATGTAGCTGACACAGCAGGCCAACGGAAATAAATAAGTAGCATAAATTACGCAAGGGCCTGGAATCAAATCAATATGATTGCAGCCACATACGTCAACTATATTTGATAGTAAGATTGGGCATAATGAAACGGCGATCCTACATGTGATTTGTATGGGCATTACATGAACGGGAGCGTTTCGAGGCAACTAAGAAAAATAACCCAGAAGAAATATAAAGTCTGTCAAAACAAAAAGCTTGGAACATGACAGTTCCATGGGCATAACAAAAAGGGAGTGGCGAAGACATTGTTGACGGGCAGTATTTAAAAACAGCAGGGATAATGTGGCCTTGAACCTGTTGAAAATCACAATGACAGTAGGCCTATACTGTACGGCTTAATTCGCCTTATCACACTGCTGCAATCTTAGAATATATCAAAGACAGTCCTCATTTTCTGTAGGCATACTGTTTTTACTTCTCCCATCTTGTCCCCCGATGCCTTCAAATACCCTATATCCAGCGCCTTTAGCACAGCCGCACAAGGAGTCACAGTAAGTGGGCTTATTTTGGACGTGTGCAGAAAACATGTAACAAAAACATCTGAATACAGTGTCCTACATAGACTATTTAAATCAAATATATTTTTGTTTGTGTCCTCAGACTGGTCGGAGATCTTTTTTGCTTACAGTTGAATGAGAAATTATAGATGAGAGATAAGCAAACGTTACAAGCTTTGTTTATCTTTTAAAAATGTATTTTCTTGCATTGAAGCCAACTTTACCGTATGCCCATTGAAGTTCAAAAGAAAGCTGTTACGTTCTTACGTCACTTAATAGCGCCAACTTTCAGCTCTAACGGTGGTTTCACACTAGCGTCAAAGCCGCGCTGCAAAACGTTCTGCCTGTGCTGAATGGGACGCTTCCGGTGGGCGTATTCAATTATCGATGTAAACAGAGAGCCAACGGAGGTTTCTCCCGCTGCGCCCCCATGCCCGTATTTGATTGGTTGACTGCCTTGGCTGGGGATGTTTTAACTGTTCTGCTGTGTGCTGTTTCGCAGTGCTTACAGGAGCCCTGTCCGAGCCAGGAAGAGGAGAGCGCCTGAGACCTAGCGCCCCCTTTCCTCCCCCCTTTTTGGCCTAAGCAGGACCCAGTGGTGCCAGTGCGCCTCAGACTGCCCCATCCATTTTTTGCCCCTTTTTCCTCCCAAAGAATCCCTTTTTTAAATTACCCTTTAATAAATTATCTTGTTTTAACTGCACTTTTGTGTCTTGGTCTTGTTGGGTGGGTGAGGTGTGGAATCCAGCGTAGAAAATTACACAGGCGCCCCCGCCTGGTCACACACCTCTTTCTGCTTTGAGGTCATATCTTCCGGGAACATCAACAGTTTCACCACCTTCTTGCTTGTCGCTTTATTGTGGTGCCAAGTGTGCACCAATCATAAAATTCAATCCAGAATGCAGTTAGAACATCTCTTAGAACACCAGACCCAGTGCCAGCTTTGGCAGTGTTGTCTGGGAGCTTCACTACGAGTGGTCGAGTCAAAGTGTCAGGATCAGAGAAGGCTTGAATCAGGTCATGGAAACGATGAGAATGGTGGATTGTGATCTCCTTAACTGGGAGTGTTTCTGGCTCATAAATCAATGTGTCATCCATGTCAGGTTCTGCATGCACTTGAGGGCCGAATGTGACTTCGGGGTCAGACACAGGGGTCAGACATATATGGTAACTCAGCCTGTCAGCATCTAATGTCTTTACTACAGGGAATTTGTAACAGTTTGCTGACTTTAGCTTCATTTCACAGAAAAAAATATGACCTGTCATTAGTATAAAATGACACGTACGGATCAACAATGAATATACTAGCTAATATAAAATATCAAACGATATTTGTGTCCCTTACTCAGCACTGCGAGGGCTAGGATTCTGGAAATACAGTCGCAAGATGGCGGCCACGATTGCCATGAACAGTGCGCCTGTGTCCACTCTAGTATACTATTCAACTCTATGGTTGTACTCTTACAATAACACAGGTGTGTGTGTTCTGAAGAAAAAAAAAGTTGCATCTCAGTTTAACTCCACCCCCTACTCTTATAACTGCTGGAAGATGTAAGTGTTCTTCTGTGAGTATGGCATATGAATGTGTTCTTAAGTGGCAAACCACATTTGGTGTTTACATTTTTTTACACTTTGTAATATTCATTCTCCATTTTAACAATCATGTTACAGACCAGTCCAGATGAGCACAGCCCGACATTTACACACGCTTTTCCTTGTCCTCCTCCAAGTGTTGTGGCTTCCTCTGGGACTCCTCGTTGGCGTAGGAAATCGCTGACAATAGACAGTCCTGTAAAGGTGATGCAGCACAATTAACAATGTTATGTAAAAGTTGCCACAAGTTGACCAATTTACACATATATATTATAAAAATATTTGTTTGCAGTGTCTGCAAATGCCAGTGAACATGAGCTTTTCAACAGGTACTTTATCAGCAGCAGTGGTTTATGAGTGCTGATGGCTTTTCTTGTGTGCTAGATCACAAGTGGGGTGTCGTAAAACGCCCATTTAATACTGCTAAATAATAGCAGGGTTAATAGGCAATCTTATATGGGTGACAGGTGGGGGCCTGTAGACTTCAATTGTTATTTCCAACGTGGAATGATATTTTAAAACTGCATCAAGTATGTCAGGGGACAATGACAGTAATATTACAACAGTCAAACTCTCCATTTTGGATTTTGAAATTAGCACTGTGGAGACGTAGCCTTTGTACAGCCGAAGTACAAGTAGCCTGAACTGTGCTCATATAGCCTACTGTTCAGTGAAGTCAACTTTGTCAATTAAAAGTGGCATGAAATGTAGGCCGTGCAGACGCACGTTCGGCAACTGGCATGAAGGACTCCGACACATTTGACAACGGGCTCAATGGAAAACGTGCTTGTGTAACAGTGATGTTTTTTTCCACTTGCTCGGAATCCAACATACGCCTTTCTTATTCCCTTTCATTTGGATATTCTTGTTGTATTATTATTGAACTGTGAAATGTGTGCCTAGTAGTTTAAAGCAGGGACGTCACTAGGTTTGAGAAATAGGGGTGGTGAGGCATCCCATTGAGTTCCCTCTAAATTCCTGTTCCCCTTTATGCCGACAAAAACAGGTTTCTTCCGTGGGTGCTAGGTTACTTTGCGTATTCGTCGCTCTGCATAGAACCATCGTACGTCAACGTACAGCTGTATGTACGGCAACCGAATTAGGTCAAACCTTCCCAGACAGCACTTAAATCTTGCCGACGTCGGCTAGATGCTTTTTGCCCGATGTAAAATACATCGGCACGACGTCTTTGAAAGAACCGTTTGCTCATCGGCAAGATGTTGGGCAGACGTCGGCAAATAGGCGGCAGCAGATGGAGAGCCAACGTAATGCCGATATAATTATATGAGCCCGATGTAACTCCATCGGCAAGACGTCTTTGAGAGAGCGCTGGCTTTCATCGGCCAGATGATGGGCAGACGTCGGCAAATGAGCGACACAGCCGACGGAGTACCAACGTCGTGCCAATGTATTCCTACAGTGAGCCGACGGTTGCCCGCCTTATATCCGATCATGTGCCAATATTTATCCGATTTAATTACGACCTACTCGGCGCGTCCCACCTGAGTCGCAAGGAAAGCACCCTGACATTTTGAGGAAGAGCTTAAGTTAGTGGCTATAGTAGGATATCACCTGACAACCGCTCTTCCATTAAGAAAAACGCCAGAATGTTCTCACTGCTGCAGAAGGGTTGCGCCGTTATTTGTGGTCGTCCGGAGCTTGTTTCACTAAAAACCAGAGGTGTCAAAAGTAAAATTAAAAGTATATTTGTGTTGTAATAACAACAGCACATGATATTATGCAGCCGTTACATCATTTACTCCATTAGACTGTGTTATTACTGTAAAACACTAAAAACCTAACAAGGACCCTGCACCACAACCTCAATCCAACCTGTGCAGAATCAGCTTTTCGTAAGAGAAGTACATTGGTCTACTTTTTACCCAGATAAGTTACCTGTGGTGGAAGGGAACTTTTTTCTTACTTTTACTTTATCCTCCTCTGCTAATAACAAAAACACATGAGAGGAAGATTGAATGACGAAAGAACAGAAACAATTTATTTATTTGTTTATTTATTATTTATTTATTATTGAAATGTTGTCTTGTAACAACCCTGCTAAACTGTTAAGCACTTTGAGCTGCATCTTGCATGTATGAACTGTGCTATACAAGTAAAGTTTATTATTATTATTATTATTATTATTATTTAAGGGGGGGGGGGAGTAAAATGAAAAAAAGTTATAAATTGCGCCTTTGGCGACCTCCATTAGGGTCCCCACTCAGGCGCAGCCAATTCTTAATGGCTGCCTCAGCCTCTGTGGACGGCGCTGCTGGGTTGGCCAACACAGCATCTGCACACACAAATAAAAAGAAACAGAAATTAGGCTATCTATTTTAAATAGGCCTAAATTGTCTATGTTACTGATCCTGTGTCACTTTTCAGGAGAGAGACTTTGGGGTCAGACAATCAAGTTTTCAAGTTTTCCCCCCATTTTTTAAGGGGGTGATATTATGATGCAACCAGCGAGATGGTTGATGAGTGGAACATTGAGAAAGGTGTAAAGTAGGGTATGAATGGTTTTTTTTTTAAACTACTAAAAAAATGACATTAAAATATGTAAATTCTCAAAATGACACAGTTATTTTATCTGAGTGCATGTAATTGGTTATATTATGTATGGACTTACCAAGGATGACATGGTGAATGGGCCTGGCCTTTAAGCCCATCTTCTGGCCCCTGCCACACCAATTCAGTTTGGTGGCGAGCTCTTGTTGGAAGAGCTTCGCGCACACCCTCCAGACAGTCTCTTTTATATTTTTCCCACCTGATAGGGATAGTTTGTCAATCTGTAAAAGCAAAGAAAGACAATTCAGTTGGCTTGCTGCATGATTATCTAACAATAAAATGGGCCTTGTTTGCTTGTGTGAGACACCGATCGAAGCTGCACTCTTAAAACACGTGTTGAAAATAACTCAACTTGTGTGGTTTTTTAACACATCTCTATGTCCAGATTGGGACAACAGAACTTTTGTTGATTTTAACACATTATGTGTGTTACCATATTCAACACAACTTTTGTGTAACTTGTGTAACAAGTTTTTGTGTTACTTTTTATGTTATATCAACACATGTTGTGTAACTGTACCTACTAGCATATGATTAGAAAAAAATACAACCAAATTAAAGATTACAAATTGACATGAATTGTATTATTCAATCACACATATCCAAGAATTGCCAATACATTAAATATATACGTAAATTATTAAAATACATAAAATGTCACCATGTAATACAATTAATAAAATACAATACCAAATGTGCAGTAAGATAAAATCTGTACACATTTGTCTCATATCATTGTGTTTTTCAGAATTAATGAAAGTCTTTGTCTCTGTTTAAATAAAAAAAAAAAAAAGGGAAATATACATTACAATTTGGACACTTTACAATACACTTTCAAAAGGACAGGTTTGGTTTCTAATAAATTTCAGCTCAGCTTTTGTTCTTTTAATACATTTCTAAAAAAAATAATGGTGTAATAGCTTGCAGACACATAGTATGAGCATAGACAGCACCTGGGCCAATAACCAACTCCTACATACAGTACATTTGGGAGTGAAACATAGTGCACCTTTAATACAACTAATACAACTGTCGGTTTAAGATTGAGATTTTCCGTTGTCATACAGTGAAGTCAAGCTTTACCTTGGTTGGGATCGTGGATCTTGGCGCCAGCCAGATATAAAAAATGGAAATCTGAAAATGAGGGGGGAGATAGACCAGAATTGCTTTACATATCAACATTTCAAGATAACATTTCATAAGCTCTACTTCGTGCATGTTAAACACCGTTGCAGGCATTCCCAACCAATACAATCTCAATAATTTAATAACTTCTATCCATTTACCTCAGCACAAGGCAACGGTTGTTAGCATAACGTCATCTTCTACAAACCAAACGCGCTAGCTAAGAATTCACTAGCAACCGAACTCCTAACCGAACTCACGAAGATAACAATCAGCATTTGTTGTCTTCGTCAATGACAACCTTCTATTTGAGGTTTCACTCGCTATGAATGATAAACTTAAAACTACTGAACCAGCCAAACCTTTACCGTCAAACATTTTCGCTTGGTCGCTGCCTCCAAGCTAGTTAATGTTCCTGTAGCATACTAGCTAACATCAAAACGGCGTTTTCAGCATATTAGCATATAGCTATAGATGTCATGCTATCACTGAAAAACGTATGGATTCATATTATTGCCTTTATAAGCAGTGTCACCGCAACTCAATAACACTTACCTTGAGTTGAAGTGACGCCTTCTAAAGCTCTCTCTAAAGCTCTTCTCCGTCTCATCCACTCTTTCCTCAGGCGATGTTGCTTCGTTACGTATTCCTCAGGTCGAGTCAAGTGTCCTTGCTTGAACTTCACCGTTGTTCGGTTATTATAAGGGTGGAGCCAAATTGATTTAAAAATGAGCTCGCGCTCAAAGCCGTAATACATTTTGGGCAAATCAGTGGGAGGTAAACAAGCGGGGTTTGGTTGGCAAACCATCGCCAGGAAACGTTATATTATGATCGGTAAAGGGCCGCTTTACCGATGGTTGGGGCTAGGTTGGCAAACCATCGGAAAGGAACCTCAGGCTATTGGTCGGCTAAACGTCGCTTTGCCGATGGGCGGGTTTTGGTTGGCAAAGCATCGGAAGGGTGGTCTATTCAACAGTCGTTTATGCCTACCCTTAACCGATCCAAAACAGATGCGATTGGTGTGGAGCGTACAGGGCAAAAAAAAGCAGCGATGCTTTGCCGATGGTGCCGATCAATAACCAACGTCGGCAAGATGCAGCGTGCTGTCTGGGTTGTCTTTGTATCGCTACAAGGTAATCTGTAACCTCCTACCAGTAGCAGTGCGTGAGCATTTTCGGTAGGGAAGCCCATTGCCAATAGTTTCACAGTAACGGAGTGTGTAGTAAATATAATTAATAAGACGTTGAGGTGCGTCTTTATCGTCATTCTTTGCGGTAATTCCACTTGAAATCAGCGCTCACAGCACTGCCCTTTGGACATGAGACACAGCGTGATTATCGAGTAGCTCACGAAAGTAGTCGCAGTTCTGACTGTTGTGCTGCTGAACATCAAGCGTAGCTGCTTGACTGAGGGCCTGGTCTGTCCTAACCTTACCAAACACCTTCAGTTTCATGGTTGCAACTATGTGTGATTTAGATTTCTCGTGTCTCTCAATTGCCTTTCCCAAACTGATCAAATCAGAATAACCTCATGAAACTCAGGGACTGCCAGCTACGCTGCCCTCTCAAACAGCAAACATGCAGAACAGCTTTGCTGTAGTCGTGCTAGCAGTCAACCACTCGGTTTTAATAAACTGTCGTTAAATGTTCTGCCTTTATTGGTGTTTTTTGGACAATTACAACATCATCTCCTTTACCTGAAGTTGTTGCTCAAATGGCAACTTCTTGAAATCGTTTAGCAAAACAAATCAACGTTGTTATCCATTGTAATAACTCCTAGCACTGCCACTGCACAGCGGGATTCTTAAATGACTGACTGAAGCCTTGGGCGAGAGTACGAGCTTTCTCGTCTGAAAACGTACATCTGCATATCTGATACTGATTGGTGAACAACAACTTTGGGCGGGTTTATTAGACCCGCCCACTCGCGATTTAGAGTGAAATTTCGTGGAAGCCGGCTTTCGACAGATTCCCTTACACACAAACAGGACGTTTTTTGTTTGCTGCATTGTACATGGTACTAGTATGGTGGCCAAACCTGATTGGCTGATTCTCCTAACTGTTTTCTCACTAGAAAAAGCAAGCGTGGAAGCCAAATGGGCGTTAACTAAACCTGGCTTCCCTTGGCGACGTCACAGCAGTAGCCTACGTTACCTATGGCTATTCTATGCTATTCCCCAAGTGCAAGCTTGTACACTAGAAAATGCGGCAGAAATTTATTGTTAGAACTGTGATTTTAATCAGTCCCATTGTATGTAAAATACAACGTACAAGATGCACATATCTATATAGGACCTAGAATGCTTAGCTGTAGTATTTTATCAATGAATATTGATTTGTTTATTATGACCGCCGCTAGCGAAGCTAGCGAAAGCGGTCATTATAGAGTTGCCGCAAACTTTTTTCCCTTTTTTTTTTTTTTTTTCTTTTTTTTCAGTGAATGTCCGTCAACGATTCCCGGGACACTGAAACTCGGGGGGACATGAATCTTTGTAGGCATGTAGCCCTGGAACATTTCGAGCGAATAGAAGCTTTTGGTCCCCCGGGGCCACCCCCCCGCTGTGCCAGCGTACGTCAAAGAGGGGGAGACCGGCAAAAGTTTTTGCTGAATAACTCAGTGAACGTTTCACCCAACAAAATGAAATTTTTGTGATATGTCGGTGTTACAGAGACGTATCGACCCAGGCAATAAACGCTCACTTGAAGCATAGCGCCACCTAGTGATATGGGTAAATGCAAAAATTGGGATATTGAGTTGCCAATATATTGGGCCGAGAAGGTGGGAACTGCGCAAAATACGTAATGCACGATCACCACAAAGACCTCTAACACCACAGAACGTGCCATAAAATTTTGTCCATAGGGGGCGCTGTAATTGTACAAAATGTAATTTTGCCTATTATCTAGAGAATGCTAACGTTTACAACCAAATTTTTTTTATTGTGAAATCTATTGACCCTCACGCATTGAAAACATTGGTCGACGCCCACTTCCAACGAGAACAATTTCCGTGAAATTTTAACATTGCGAAAACAAATCTGAACGAACTCGTCATAGGCCGTTCATGTGAATCTCGCCAAAGTTGGTATATGCCATCTACAGACAATGCTGACAAAAAGTTATCAAAGGATTTATCTTGAGATAAACCGTTCCGAAGTTACACGTCAATGAACAAATAACACGTAGCTTAAAATTCTTCAAATGTCCATATCTTGGCTTTTAATTGCTCAAATTTGGTCAAAGTTGACATGCCATCTCTAAACAGCTTTCTTTTCATGTGTACTAAACTTTTTGACATTTCGTCATAGGGGGCGATGTTTATTGGTGAAGCTAGGTGTCAAAAAACAGTTTTTGTTAAATAACTCGTCAACAATTTTGCCCAAGACAACGATTTTGTGTTAGTATGTCGGTGTTACAGAGGCGTATCGACACAGCCCATAAACACTCACTTGAAGCATAGCGCCACCTAGTGATATGGGTAAATGCAAAAATTTGGATTTTGAGTTGCCAATATCTTCGACCGAGAAGGTGGAAACTGCGCAAAATACGTCATGCACGATCACCACAAAGACCTCTAACACCACAGCACATGCCATAAAATTTGGTCAATATGGGGCGCTGGAATTGTAGAAAATGTCATTTTGCCTATTATCTAGAGAATGCTAACGTTTACAACAATTTTTTTTTTATCGTGAAATCTATTGACCCTCACGCATTGAAAACACTGGTCGACGCCCACTTCCAATGAGAACAATTTTCGTGAAATTTTAACATTGCGAAAACGAATCTGAACGAACTCGTCATAGGCCGTTCATGTCAATCTCACCAAATTTGGTATATGTCATCTACAGACAATGCTGACAAAAAGTTATCAAAGGATTTATCTTTAGATAAACCGTTCCAAAGTTACACGTCAATGAACAAATAACACGTAGCTTAAAATACTTCAAATGTCCATATCTTGGCTTTTAATTGCTCAAATTTGGTCAAAGTTGACATGCCATCTCTAAACGTCTTTCTTTTCATGTGTACTAAACTTGTTGACATTGCGTCATAGGGGGCGATGTTTATTGGCGAAGCTAGGTGTCAAAAAACAGTTTTTGTTAAATAACTCGTCAACAATTTTGCCCAAGACAACGATTTTGTGTTAGTATTTCGGTGTTACAGAGTCGTATCGACCCAGCCCATAAACACTCACTTGAAGCATAGCGCCACCTAGTGATAAAGGTATATGCAAAAATTCAGATTTTGAGTTGCCAATATCTTGGACCGAGAAGGTGGGAACTGCACAAAATACGTCATGCACGATCAGCACAAAGACTTCTAAAACCACAGCATGTGCCATACAATTTGGTCCATAGGGGGCGCTGCAATTGTGCAAAATGTCATTTTGCCTATTATCTAGAGAATGCTAACGTTTACAACCAATTTTTTTTTATCATGAAATCTATTGACCCTCACGCATTGAAAACACTGGTCGACGCCCACTTCCAACGAGAACAATTTCCATGAAATTTTAACATTGCGAAAACGAATCTGAACGAACTCGTCATAGGCCGTTCATGTGAATCTCACCAAATTTGGTATATGTCATCTACAGACAATGCTGACAAAAAGTTATCAAAGGATTTATCTTGAGATAAACCGTTCCGAAGTCACACGTCAATGAATATTTAACACGTAGCTTAAAATTCTTCAAATGGCCGTATCTTGGCTTTTAATTCCTCAAATTTGGTCAAAGTTCACATGCCATCTCTAAACATCTTTCTTTTCATGTGTACTAAATTTTGTGACATTTCGTCATAGGGGGCGATGTTTATCGCCGAAGCTAGGTGTTGAAAAACAGTTTTTGTTAAATAACTCAACAATTTTGCCCAAGACAACGATTTTGTGTTAGTATGTAGGTGTTACAGAGGCATATTGACCCAGCCCATAAACTCTCACTTGAAGCATAGCGCCATCTAGTGATAAGGGTAAATGCAAAAATTGGGATTTTGAGTTGCCAATATCTTGGACCGAGAAGGTAAGGAAGGGAACTGCACAAAATACATCATGCACGATCACCACAAAGACCTCTAACACCACAGAACATGCCATAAAATTTGGTCCATAGAGGGCGCTGTAATTGTTCAAAATCTCATTTTGCCGATTCCTTGCCTTCACAAATCACTCCTACACACTACACATTCAAAACCCACATCCATGCCCACTTCCAGGAAATCATTTCCACAGAAATTCTCACCTCACAACACTGCTCTACCACACACTCATCACACCAACAGTTCCCACATTTCAATATACTGCGGCGGTCATACCATGTACCGCTATGCGGTACATCTAGTTATCATCAGTATGTTTCTAATTCCGAGGAAGCCGGGATTCCCTTGCCTTCCATTACGAGTCGCCCCTGCCTCCTACACTCTCCTTTTACAGTCGGAATCTGAGCGAGACCTAAAGTGTGTCCTTATATGGCTTTCCGTAAAGCCAGTTGTGCTGAGGGCGGAGCCACTTTATGTGGCTTTTCGAGGGGGAACAGGAATTCCAAAGGGGAACTCGATCGGGTGCCTCACCGGCTTAGCCCCCTGAGGACAAAAGGTGTTGCCCGCGCGCTATGCGCGTACCGAAAACATTTTCAGAGCACCAACTAAGGCTTTGTCAGTCAATTCATTATTTTAAGACAATGACACCTTCAGCTGCTTCACCAGCTAAACTACACCAGCTAGATTGTGCTAAAATACAAATAAAAACAATGGTAGGTGCCATACATTCCTGCACAAAATGAAGAGGGCAAGTGCTTCATAACTCATCATCATGTAAACATTATACAGAAGACTCACACTTAATTTTATATCAGATCATATCAATATAATGTATGCCATATTTTCCCAAAAGTACTATTAGTATTACAGCATAAAAGAAAGTAATTATATGGCTGTTTAATGAAATTATGTTTTAATAAATTAAGTTCATATTTTGTTGTGCACTGTATGTATAGGCCAATTTCCACATCACAGTGTGCTCATGTTGAGTTGGTCGGAATAAGGGCAAGACAAGAGGGAAAATACTTGAGTTTGGGATGCATTCCACATGGGTCATCACCCTCACTTGCCCATTGTGTTGTGTTTTCACAGGTTGCAAATGCATACTTGATTTTCAACCTTTAACTTGTCATTTAACAGAGGGTTTATGTTAGACACGTTCATGCTGATGAGCATGACACATCAGACATTGAGACGCCCCAAAAAAGTAAATAAACTAAGATGCCTGTTGGAAAAAAAGTTCGGCGGCCACAACGTTCGGAAACTTTCCCAGTATAATTCGACATTTGCAACATCTTTAACTCAAGGAATGCGTTGCACAACGCTGTGGCCAAAATACATTGGTGTTCGTGTTGTTCGACCTTTACCTCAACCGAGACCGCCTCAGCATCAGCTGCTCCTTCGCCTCTCTCCTCTTGCTGACCCCCTTTCTTAAAATATCTTCGTATATCCATCTAGCCAACGAATAGACAGAATGAAACATTATCGTTTCCCATGACAAAACTAATGCTAGTGTAACCGGCAGCTTCTCTAGGTTGTCTTCCCACAGCCACCGTAGTTCTGCTCCTAGCTGACACACCCCACGTAACAGGTCAGTGATTCATTCGATATTAGCATTCCATCTATAAAACTGCACTCACTGGCAGGTCATACACAAGCTCTGGGTTGTCTCCTTCCTGCTTCTGTCCTCGCTGCTGTCACTGGAGGTGCCCTGCAGCATACCTAACGCTTCCGGGTAGTGTTAAATGGTACAACTACCGAAGGTTTGGTCACGAGGACGCCTGGAGCACTCTGCCGCTGGTGATCTCCATAGACAGTAGAAGAGAATGGACTGAGGGATGGCGTCGTTTTCAATGGGAGCCGTTGAAGCACGATTTTGAGATTTTTAATTGGTCACCAGGCAACTGCGCAAGCGAGGGGTGACGTACGGTCACGTCGGCCAGCGAACCCAAATACTATAAATTGAGTGGTAGATGCTCAATCACAAATCATACAGCGTACGATAATTTTCTTAATAAGTATTCTTCTACCGTTATAGCTGCAATCACTTAGTGTAATGGGGGGCTAATATTGTACGTGGGGACCTGCTTCTTCGTCAACTAACTTTGGTTCCAGGCAGTCTTGCAAGCCAGCATGTCAAGGGAGCTAGCTAGTTAGCATGTAAACTACAAGCTATAGTAGCTTAGCTTAGCCATCTTTCTCAATTCACTTGCATCGAATAGTAAAATCCATAAAGATAGCGATTCTGCTTACAAACAAATACCAAGTTCTACGCTTATTTGTCGGGAAATAGTGATGTAAATGTTTCCCCAACATGAATAGAAAAGTAAACGAGCATGACTGTGGCTACAGCTTGTTATCCAACCAGTATGGTAAATTTTCTCCTGTGCGACAGAAACTCACTAGCCGTCGCATGATTTATGGCGTCATTTTTAGCATAACTTCAGATAAACGTTTCTTACAAGGCAATAACATGACAGATTTCTGATCGAAGCCAATATGTTTTGCTTTGCCCTCTCCGGTTTACAACAATGCCAATATCAATGTACAGATGGCTTCTCATGTAAAGTTGTTTGATTTCAAAGTGACGCTAAAATGAATGGAAGTCAACGGAATGCTACATGCTATTGGTCCCTTTCCGGGTTGAGATTTCCCCATGGGTGCTTCAACTTCCAGATATATTCCTACCCCCTTGGTGATCTCTGGCAAAGTTCGGAGGAACACCCGGCATTCGTTGCGACCATAGTATGTCTATGGTTGCGACGGCTTGAGACGCCAGACGCCATTGTTTGTGCCTGAGTCTGATGCATGGAGGTCATTTGCAATGTTATATTCAGTTCTAAAGTGCTAAGTGTGTGAACCTTCTTATCGTGTGAATATTTTTATCTTGGTGGTATTAACATTGTGTGACTCTTAACATTGGTTGATGTTCTTAACTTTGTCACTTTTAACTGCATGATTTTTTTAACACTGTGTGAGCACTCCCAGTACTGTGAACACCTCTCACTTGTAGGAATACTTGTGACCATGCATCTAACTGTTGTTTGCCTCATCAGAGTGATGCCACTGCTGCTTTGCCTACCCTAAGTTTGTGTGTGTGTGTGTGAATCCAGTTTTTGCCCTTAGTAGTTGATTTTTCTTTTTGCTTCTTGATTTAAGTTTATTTATTTTTGTTTCTTTTCTGACTGCACTCCAGCTTAGGCGTATTTCTTGTTTGCGGCTTGCACCGCTCCACAATGCCGTTGGCCAGGGGGAAGTACTGACTGCCACCCTTATACATAAGTATTATTAATTTGGCTATTTCTATTGGTTGACTGATTGTTGGTCTTACCTTGCCCTTCTTGCTCTCCTTTATAGCCTGGACTGTTCCACGGGGCAGGTCACCGGATCTGAGTACTCTTCGCGCGCGTCACTGTATTTGTAGTGGTAACGAGCACCTCACCTCTTGCTGTGATCACCTTTTTGCAGTATCTGTGTCGTGTGGGTGTGTTTGCATATCTTGCTGTGTGTGTGTATGTGTGGACAGGCACAGAAAACCCAGAGCACGTTTGGTGTGTCATCCTTTCCAGGATAGGTAACCAACCCTTGAAGCTGCTCCAGTCTATCCTCTATTTTTAGTGAGTAGTGTTGTGAATCAGGGTGGCAGCCCTTAATTTCCCCCTCGCGTGCCATACTTGCTTCTGTTTGTTTTCATCGTCATCATAATTGCTGTTCAATAAATCGAAGTGTCATCTTTACACTGTTTATTCGTTTATTTCTTAATAAACATTGTCATTATTTTAACTGAAGCCTCACGTCCCTGTATTTACTCAGTTATCTGTGGGGGAGGAGCCCTCTTGTCTAAAACCTGGTTTTGCGAACCACTGTGGTACATTTATCTCCTGTGGTGCAAGGCCACAGGTGGCGTAGTCAGACACTTTAGCCAAGGCCCTTCAAGTTACCACCCGGGTCACACTAGTACAACCCACACACGCTAGGTTTGTTCACCATGGTAATGTGCCAGATTTACAGTTGAAATAGAAAAGCTACAATATCGTCTTTCCTCACTCCCCATAGCTCAGTGTAGTCTAGGTCAAGCAAATGCAAACCACTGACATCCAATTGCAATCTCACCGTGTTAATGTGTAGCCTATCTGCGGCATCCAACCCAAACTGGGTGAAGAATTTAGAACCAATGAGTAATAGGAGTCATATTAATACGCAAACAGAAACTTGTGTTCAGATTATTTTGCGTTCTTGGTGGCTCGTACTCAGTTCTTTACTGCATTTGTTTTTGAAGAAAAAAAGAAAAATATATATAAATCATTTTAGAAATCTGCAAAAAAAAATAGGGTGGCTTTGACACAAAATAAGGTGGCTCAAGCCACCCTAAAATGTGTCTAACGACGTCGCTGGTTTAAAGGATTAGAGCCGCCCGCCTTGCTACGGAATCCAACGTATTGTTGTCTTTGGTGCAAGGCTAATAAACTGACGAACTGGTCCCACATCTTCCTTTCATTGAGACACAACGCAGGCAAATTCATGAGGTTTTGCCATTCTTATTTAACATCACATGAGCACACAAGGCCTAAAGCACAAATGCAAATGCACTTTACAAACGTTAAGTTACGCTGATCAAGTAAATTGGGATTAGGCTAATCTTTAATATTGAATGCAGCCAAGCTGCCAGCTGCATGGCAGTGATAGGCTATGGGCAAACAGTTCTTAAACTGTCTCAGGAATAATTGTACGCAGTCATAGCCTAACCTAGGTTTACAAAACAAACGAAATAAAACTAATCACCTAATTCAAGTTAATTTGCTCACCTGATGCAGCCATGGCCACAACCTTCTCATGCCATCCTGTGACTGGAGTGAGTGATTCGATGCTTAATATCAGAATTTCTGAGAACAAATTTAGCAACCAGCTTGTTTGAAAGTGTAGTCTTTGGGACTAAAAATCTCTGCATGGTGCATACACTAATTGACCAACAGACGTTTTGGGAAAAACAATGCTTGAAAAGCTAAGTTAAGGAAAGTGCTAGGTGTGTCACAAAAAAGGTCACGGGTTCGCTCTTCCAGCTTGGGTTTTTTCCATTCCTCTGTGTTGTCTCTCCCAGCTGCACCTCATAATCACGTAATTGGGTTCCTCTCTAGCCACTTTGCCTTCCCGCCTCGCACTGATTACTCTCACCTGTTCCTCCTTACCTCGTCTCCACTCTCATTTGCTCTCCTATTAATCACGCTCGCTATTTAGTTTCTCTCTCCCCGCTTCTCCCTTGTCAGTCCGTCAGCGAACCACAGACTCGTCTTGGCAAGCATTTTTGACTCTGGCTCCACTACCTGTTTCCACCTGCGTTTTTCTCTCGGTCTCCCTGCTTCCTGCTGTTGTGTCTGGTAGTAAGTTCCGTTCCTGTGTCTGCTCCCTGCTCGTCTGCCTGTGTTCCTGCCTGCCTGTTTGTCTCCCCTCCTGCCTCCAGTTCCTCTTCGTGTCTGCTCCCCGCCTTCCTGCTCCTGTCTTCTGGTGATTAACTCGGACCGAACCGACCCACGCTCTGCTCTCCTGCCCCGGCTACGACTCCCGCCTGTCCATGACTCTGCTCTACTCTCCTGCCCCGGCTACGACTCCTGCCTGCTCATGACTGTGCTCTGCTCTCCTGCCCCAGCTACGACTCCCACCTGCCCTCGACTCTGCTCTGCTCTCCTGCCCCGGCGACGACTCCTGCCAGCCCTTGATACCCGCTGGTGGTAAGCAGCTGTAACCAACACCTGACCGGAAGAGACTGTATGTAAAGGGGCTAGTTGGGTATCGCCACAGGTTGTCCGGGTAGAACAAGATCATGCTGAAATGTCCCTTGATTAAGACACACATGCCACTCATGTAGAAGGGAACTGTGATTTACTGAAACATACAAAAGACAACCACAAGACATAAGCAATCATACATTTATACAAGTAATGAAAATGAAATACAATAAATAAATATAAAAATTTTATTAAAATATAATAAACACAAGTTTTTGTATGTGTTTATATATACACACAAAAATTAGGAATTATATTAAGTAATGCAATACTTGGTGTATCCTATACATCCATATATAGATTTGTGTTATTTTTTGCCTGGCTGCGCGCAGTGGTGACGTCAAAATGACGTCAGTGCACATCTGGCGCGGCGTTCTCAAGCGCATATTTGCTGTGTCTGCACCTCCGATTTTTTGTAACTTGCGCGCAGCAGCCCCATTGAAAACAATAGGCAATGGCTACTCTGTTTTCAGCTAACTTTAGCCTAGTAACTACCAGCCTAAACATGTATTTTCCATTGCTACAAATCAGCTAATATTACTGGAAACTCACAAGAAATACAAACACTGACTAAAAACTTTTAGGATTTTGTTCAGTTTTATCCAAAAACCAACTTAGGTGCAAACCTGCAGTTCGTTTATTAAGCTAACTTTTTGCCTTCCTATCATCACTCATAAGGTCTTATAAAGCTGAAAACACTGTAAATATACACACTGACTCAAACCTTTTCGGATTTATCCAGTTTATTTCCAAATCATGATGTAAACCTGCAATTCAGTCATGTTTCACTCCTCTGACATGCAAGGTTCCCGAACTACTGTGGCATTTGACACCTCTGACGAGGAGAAGATTGCCGTGTGTCGAATGAAGTATATATGGGCGTGCGGCGCTGTGACGTCACTTTTGCGCGCGCACTTCTGCATGAGGCGAGCTTGCATGCGGCACCTAGCTTTAACCCGCCTCTTTCAAATGCCTAATTGCTACTGGACGAAGTTTCAACCAATCACACCCCTCTGTCCTCTGACATATACGCAGCGAAGGAAACTGCTTAATCAAAACAAAAACTAGTAGTAGTGCCTTTTTAAAATGACAGACTAACTTGCTCGCGAAATGCAAATGCAGCGTCACAGGCAGTATGGGCACGCCCAGGCTAGAATAGTGGTACAAATCTGTGTCTTAAGGTAGAATCAGCATTAATGTACCCCTAGGCTAATATTTGGATCTTAAAGTACTGATGTGCATCTATTCAGCTCTGGAGAAGGTACAAACGATTATGTGCCTTTGAGGGTACGGCCGGTGTGACAAGCCTTTGTACCCCTAAAAGTACAATTCTATACCTTCTTTCCTGAGAGTGCAGGATATGTGATACTGATGTCTCAAAAAGGGCAATAAATCAGGAAACGGAAATGTCTGTTGGGGGTCCTGAATGTATGTAGCCAATTATGCACTTTGAAATAGCCCGGCCCCTGTACTGTATAATGTAAGCTTCTGCAGGTCCTCCCAGTGATGATGTAGGCTCTGAATCAGCAAATTTAGGTATTGCCCATCTCCAGTTGACCAGTCCCAAAATGCACCAGAATAAAAGAAATCACATCTATGAAATTCTAAATTTCTCGCCATCACCCCCCACACTTTCAAAAAGCTTGATACACCCCTGATCAAATGACAAGGTCACAGGAGTCAGGACTACCCATTCAGGGTAGCGGGGGGTGTCATTGGGACGCAGGTGTTTCAGATCTATCAGGTGTTGCCACAGGTGTTATGAGTAAAAGTATATATTTCTCCTATTTATTTATTTAAGGAAATGTGTGTTGTCATAGTTCATGTCTGGGGTTTTATTCTTTTCACAAGATAAATCACCAAAAGGTCATTTTTCTTAGGTCTAGCTCTTTTTAGCCTGTAACAAACTTTACTAGGGGTGCAGGCGAGGCATGTCAATGCCTAGTCTACTGCTTGGGATTTTATGGTGACTTACAGTTCTTCCCTGTTATATACCATATATTATGATGGTAAAAAATAAAGTTATGCACAGTTTCTACTACAGTGATATACTATTTTGCTTATGATCTATTGCTGTTACCATTTCACAGTTTTGAACCATTGTTTTTACAGACATTTTTACAGTGTGGATAAGAGTCTTTGTATCGGTCTTTATTGCAGATAACTCCAACTAAAAACATTTTGTTGTGTTTTCAGTGTACTGTGTAGGTATTGGTGTGAGGTATCATCCATTATGTTTAACCATTTTTGCAATATCCCCTTCTCTACCACCAACTCCAGAGATTCCAGAGTAGGCCCCAGTACAGAGCAGGCATTTCTAATGAACTTGTTGAGTTTGTTAGAGGTGCTGGCACTGATGCTGCTATCCCAACAGATGGCAGCAAAGAAAACGACACTTGCAACTACAGATCAATTGAACATTTGAAGCTCTACAGGGTGTGGAGAGCTCTTAAATGCCACAAAATGTAATTTGAAATACAAAGCGTTTTTTGTAGACAATAATACTAGTAATTGTGGGTTCATTCAATTATCAGCGATACATCACATATGCAGTGCCAGGGAAAAGTATGTAAATGCATCAGTTTTTCTTGCTTTGATACATTTCTCAGATAAGAATTGAAATTCTCAAAACTACTTGTTCAATCTTCACATCCTTGTGACATTTGTGCACATTAAAAAAGCTGTTCCTCAGTTCTTTGGTACATCCATGCAAATGGTTATGTACAATTCTCTGCCGTTTCCTACATTATCAATTGCTTATGTCATGTTAATCAAAATGTATTATCATGGGTATGTTGAATAGTCTCCCCCCCCACAACAATTAGGCATTAGTTAATCACATAAGTCTTCACATGCAAAATTGTTTAGTTGTCATAATATGTCAAGCATATTTTTTTACATTTCCCACTTTTTTCCTAAATCTGTCCTGAATTGGTAAATTGCTCCCAGGTGAATCTTGATTTACAGCACTGCATGTACAGTTTTCTCTAAAGACATTGTCCTATATTCACATTTCTACTTTTCTTCTTCTCTTTGTGCTATGCAGTGCTGTCTTTTCCTTTCTGTATTGCAATGACATGGTCTGTCAACAAATTACAGTACAAAACAGTAATAGTGTAAATGTGAGTCTTGTCCAGTCTTTTGCAATTAATCATTGCCACAGCCTGTTCCAGTGTCTCCACTCCCTAGTTCTGGGTCAAGTTTAACCCATGCACCAGTTTCCTACGTTCCTGACAGCATCGAATAAAAGCCTCAGAACAATGACTTCAAATTGGATTTCGGGGGGGCGGGGGCGACAATGCACCTGCACAGATGTCAGTGAACCAGTGACAACCAGTGCGTCACCAAGGAGGCCTTAGCTAGCTCCTTTCAGTTATGTGGAAGCAACTAGCCGCATTCGACTTTATAAAAACGTTTGCAGTCAGAGATGCATTCTGGGCTGAAAGTGTTGAAGGATGGTTAGAAATTGTGTGCTCCCGTGAGTTTTCGGGTCATATGATATGGTCGCATTTTGGTGACATCCTCACACCTTTCTGACACAATTTCTAACTATCATGCAACACTTTCGGCCCAGAATGCATTCCTGACTGCAAACATTTTTATCATTGCTACATTTCATGCATCTTGAACTCGGCCCTGGTTCCCTGCCCTCTGGCCCCCTGATTATGTCACACCTGCACCCGCTCTCCTTGTCAGCCACCGCTCTAAAAGGCATGCCTGGATTATCACTCCTTGCCAGATTCTCGTCCAGCTCAGGAGTCTTACTACGCTCTATTAGGAATTTCTGTTTTTGAATTTCATTGGTGTTGTTTTTCAAATGTCACGGATGATTGAAGAAATGTACCAAACGTGACTGAGAAAAACTGAAAGCAACACTGCAGGATTTGCCCGCATTGTCCCCATTCAGCTGAGAAACTGTAACAACCATCATAAACTCTGAGTAACACACATGCATTTGTTGACAAGCCAACCATTTTTTTTTTTTAAAGTTGGAAACTCCTGAGTCCTTAAGTGTCGCGCATTGAGCTTGAAACATGCATTTTAACATGCCACATGATATTTCTTGCAATGACACGTGATGAAACTCACCGCAAAGGGCTTTGAAAGGGTAAGGTGAAGGCAGACTGCTTCAGCCAATCAGAAAATAGTATTCTAGTTGCTGGGTCTGAGTCTGAAATTAAGTGTCCACTGTAGGCGTGCATTCCATGAATGCACCCGTATGCTTTAAATGTGTGTACAGGTTTCAGACAAGCTTGAAGTGGAAGAACAGGTCATTACCTCAGTTCAGTTGCTTTATCTTTAAGTTCCGAAGCCCCTAGAAGGACATGTTTGGAGTGTGGTTGGTTGTTGCAATCTTGTTTGCCTACAAAGCTTTGGTTACTTCTTAAACTTACTTCTGTGTTCTAGGTATGCCTGCCTCTTAAAAGGTCTGTGGTCTACACAATGTTGCTAAATCATGGAACATGTTTACAGTGTCTGAAAACTTGTTTTCTTGTGTGGTGTGTGGTTCGTTATCTTAAGCAGAAAAGCTTCAGTTGTCTCCCAGTCAACTTCCACCTCTGCATTTACATACCAAATTGGATACGCAGCCTTTAGGACTACCACGCACCATTGTCTTACACTTACATTCTTAATTTAATGCATTCTTGTGTATTATTCGTTACGTGATGGAGTGTTCTAAGATGATTAGGTCAGGCTACAGTTTGATATCCTAAGCATATCAATTATTTCTCTACCAGAAAAAAAGTTCTGTGAACTTCTGTGTCTGTGTCTGTCAGTACCGCCCCTTACTGGTTCAAATAATGAAACCCTGAAACCTGTTAAACCAGTCTGACCTGCAGTTAGTATCATATATAACCACACAAGTGTTTTTCATGTTTGTAGCCTAAATGCTTGTTTTTCCATCATATTTAGTTATACAATACTGTTCTTTCCCTCAAGATGATGATGGTTCTATATTAGAAGGATCCTCCTCTATTAGCTATTACCTTTACATCCAAATACCTCATTAAAAACCTTTGTTTCACACCAATCTTGTGTTTGGTAGCAGCCTTGGCTACAGCCTGGGTTGGAAGAAAAAAAGTTTAAAAAAAAACAAAACAAAAACACCAATGTAAGTAACCTATGTCTGATGCCTGCACAGTGTCTAAACCTGCGATTGTCACATTCAGGCTGACTGGTGTGGCAAGTCTTGACATGACTGCAGGGCGGAACTACATATCTAAAGAGTCACTGCTTCAAGCGTAGGTGCCACTCCCTGCACAGCACAGTTTGGAGACTTCTGGAGCTCCTGTTTCTACAAGGAATTAAACAATGACATTTAGTCTGAAATGGGTCAAAATGGTGCCTATTACTTTGATGCTTTCATTTAATGTCCTTCCTGCCGGTAAGTAGAATATTCTTATATGTTAAATGCCCTTTTAGGAACCTCACACAATACTCATGGTGGGTTAATGTTTTAACTTTCCGTATTTGCATGACTTTGATCATTATTATCATTAACTTAAAGGATATTCTTGATTGAATACACTAATGAAAGGACAGGTTTTCCCAAACTTCATTCTGAAACATTTTTACCACTATCTCTGATGTTGTATTTATTGCCGGTACTGTAAATGCAGGGTGTGGCCAAGAGGTCTGACTCCATATGATATATATAGTGATGCGTAGTTCATAGATTTTTAGCACCTGCATCAACACAACCCATCATGACAGCCAACCCATTCTGCCTGACCTGCGAAATTACGCACCGAATTTGAACCCGACCTGACTTGACCTGCTATTGTTGGTTAAAGACATCGTTGAGAACTTGCCGGTGTAAACAAAAGCTGTAGTGATATCAGTTAGGGTAAAATTATTCTATTTTGCTATACTGGCGGGAGATCCTGCAGTCTCTGACATTTGGCCTGCATGCATGTGACACAGAGTGGGGAAGAGACGAGGAGAACATTTCATCCTCACACAAAAAAAAAAAACCCAATGAACTGATACATGTAACTCGAATAGGTGAAATTATTGAGATTTTGACCCAACCCACCCACAAAACTGCATTTTCCTCCAAAAAAAAGAAAACCCACACCGCCCAACCCGCGGGCCCTGCATGCTTTGGGTTGACCAGCACATCACTATTATAGTCACCTGAGTACACGTATCATTCAGCCGCATGTGTAAAGAGGAATGATAAAAATATACTATGGGCTATTGTTTTACTTTTTTTTACTTACACTTTCTGCATTTCCTTCAGTATCTCAGACACTGTTTGCAATAGACCATAATACATTAAACCCACAGCTGTCACCTATGAGTTCATACTGTTGCAACATGTGTGCATATTGTAATTTTAAAGTAAATTACATTTTAACAGAGAGAAAGAAATGTTGCAACTGTCCCCACCTGCAGGGATGGTTGCAACACATATGAGGGGCAGTTGCAAAAGTTGCAGTTCTGTCCTGAACATCATTATTCACATTTTTTGGTTTGCTATTTTGATTTGAAAGCTAAATGGTGGCTGTATCAGTCTCTCTGAGGTAATCTATGCTACTCTACTACTTTTAAAGTAAAACATGTTAACTAACTTTGCACATGAGGTTACCAAAATGTATTAAATGTTTGGGTTTAATGTCCAAATCTCCAATGAAAGTATTCACTTACCTCAGGCTGTCTCACCATCTTCTTGTTTGGCAGCTTGCAGCATGTGGTGACCATAGAGTAAAAGACAGTGACTGTTAGAGGTCTGGTGCGTGGTTCAAATCCAGTGTGTCTCTGGTTCATATTGCACAAATAAATGCATTCATCTGGCATTTACGACTTACCCCCGTTTCCTGTATGGTATTCCTTAACATCATTCTTAAAACGATCAAGCTATTATAATAACTAAAGATTTACAGTAGTCCAAAATGGCATTCAACCATAACTTAAAGCAGTCAGAAGGACTTCCGTTAAGTTTAGTGCTCCTGTCCTAATGTGCATTTCAAACTATATTTAAAACATTGAATACTCATGTGATTAAGTAAAAAAAGCATAAACTATGTTTTTGAGTTCAAATAAATGAAAATAACATTTTATTTAAATTTTTTGACCATATAATTGTGACCGCTGCTAGCGAAAGCGGTCATTATAGTGTTGCCGCAACCTTTTTCCCCCTTTTTTTTTTTTTTTCCCCCCACAGATTTTCCGTCAACAATTGCTGGGACACTGGAAATCTGGGGGACATGAATCTTTGTAGGCATGTAGCCCCAGAACTTTTTGAGCGACTAGCTTTTGGCCCCCAAGGCCCCCCCCCCACCCCCCTGCTGTGCCAGTGTCCATCAAAGAGGGGGAGACGCCCAAAAGTTTTTGCTGAATAACTCAATGAACATTTCACCCAAGAACATGACATTTTTGTGATATGTCGGTGTTACAGAGGCTTAGCAAACCAGCCCATAAACAGTCACTTAAAGCATAGCGCCACCTAGTTATATTGGTAAATGCAAAAATTGGGATTTTGTATTGCCAATATCTTGGATGGAGAAGGTGGGAACTGCACAAAATATGCATGATGAGCACAAAGACCTCTAACAGCACATGCCATAAAATGTGGCCCATAGGGGGCACTATAATTGTAAAATGTAATTTTGTCTATTATCTAGCAAACGCTAATGTTTACAACCAATTTTTTTTTGTTGTGAAATGTATTGACCCTCACGCATTGAAAACACTGGTCGACGCCCACTTCCAACGAAAACAATTTCCGTAATTGCCCAAATTTGACATGCCAAGTCTAAACAGCTTTCTTTTCATGTGTACTAAATTTTGTGACATTTCATCATAGGGGGTGATGTTTATCGTCGAAGCTAGGTGTCGAAAAACAGTTTTTGTTAAATAACAAACAATTTTGCCCAAGACAACTATTTTGTGTTAGTATGTCGGTGTTACAGAGGCGTATCGACCCAGCCCATAAACACTTACTTGAAGCATAGCGCCACCTAGTGATATGGGTAAATGTAAAAGTTAAGATTTTGAATTGCCAATATCTTGGACAAAGAAGGTGGGAACTGCACAAAACATATCATGCATGATCAGCACAAAGACGTTTAAAAGCACAGTACATTAAATAAAATTGGCCCATAGGGGGCGCTGTAATTGTACAAAATCTCATTTTGCCTATGTCTTTCACAAATAACTCTACACACTACACAAACACACACAATGTCATTCATTCAAAACCCACATCCATGCCTACTTCCAGGAAATCATTTCCACACAATTTCTCACCTCACAATACTGCTCTACATTCATCATACCAACAGTTCCCACATTTCAATACATTGCGGGGGTCATACCATGTACCGCTATGCGGTACATCTAGTTTTTTACAGTGTATGCAACAGGCAATAGCTGGAAATTAAATGACAGGTGCCTACCAGGTGTTAGGAGCTAGTCCTGGCCACAATAGGGAACATCATGTTTACCTATGCTATGTTTGCAAACCGAAACCACAGCTGATTTTTTTTTTTAGAGAGAACGTTATTATCTTAACCAGACGGTTTCAGTCACCTGTTCTGCAATTTCCTAAATAAGATATGATACTCATTGTGCAGATGTATTCCTCAACAATTGTATGGTTGGTGTATAGTGAAATGTTGACGATGTCTCTAATTTTACTGTTACCTTTAGTGTGGTTTTACCTTCGGTCTTGTAATGTGTCTTATTTTAATACTTAAGTTTTATTCTACTACCTTGTATACAACTGGCCAATATATTGTTATTTCAACATCATACCATATCAGGAACTACAGTGGAGAGTAGATCCATGGAGAGTAGATCCTACGGCTATCCTATCCTATCGTTGTACCTTCAGTACAAGTACAGAGTTTCTTGACATGGCCGAAATGCTGCAACTTAATGACCTGTCTTTGCTCATCAGATGGACTTCATTTGAAGGGATTATTAAACGTTTACCAAAATTTTTAGTAACTAATTTCAGACTTGTCGTTCGTAATATTCTTTATGTCCTAAAATGTACCCTTGCCTGTGTTTCTGGGCTCTCTACAGTCACAGCCATAGAGGTGACCATTCCCGAGGTGAGGTATGAATTTGCTCGTGGGGACAATATCACCTTGCCATGTTCATTCACGACCAAAGTAAGCGCACCCAAACCCATTGTAACATGGACTGTGGAGGGTGAGGAAAATGAAGAGGTAAATAAAATACTGCTTATTTTTCCTTATTATGACTGCCACTAGCATTGACAAGTTTTTTTGCTTTTGTGTCGAAGATTCCATGAACACTCAAAGACCGGTGAACACGAAACTTGTTGGGGATGTAGCCCCATCTGGATGATATGTCTTTAAGTGGTGAAAGTTTCATTACTCTGGGCTACTATCTACATAGATAGATAGGTCATCTACCCCCTAAAAAGAGTTATTTCATTATTTTTTTTTTAGGAAAGACTCATTCCTAAAAAACACTAATCTAGTGAATTGTTATGTCTTGGTCAATTGGATGTCTCACAGCTAATGATCAAAAAGTAACACATTTATATTCAAGTCTGATTTCTCTCTGGACATTTAACAATGCACTTGTTGACCTCTCAATAAATACTCTGCCTGTCTGTACATGCCAGACATTATTGGATGAAGAAATAGACAAAACATAAACATAAGACATAATAAAGGCGTTGGATTGAGAATGAGCATCATCAGTTAGGGTTCAAAGGTCATCGTAACTGTGGTTATACATTTCACAGTGTTCTCCCTCAGTATCTAATCATAATACATTTTAGCTTTGTATGAGTTCATCCATTTGAACATTTAGAAATTAGTGTTTTTTTCTTCATTTTTGGCTTTTAGACATGTTCTAATGGATCAATAATGATGAAAAGTTCGATATAACAGTTTTAGCCTGTTTACAGGGTGGCCCTCTAATCCCTCAAACATAAAAAATGTGTTTACACCCCATATTGTCCTTCCAAAAGGTTAATAAAAATCAAACCAATACCTCCTTCAGCCAAGACAGTTTTTCGTGTTTTTTTTTTTTGTTTTGTTTTTTTTTTTTTTTTTTTGTTTTTTGTTTTTTTTTAATTCAGACATGATAGGATATTAAAATAGACAAGTTGGATATACCACTTTTATGTGTTGTATTAAGTGGTATGCTATTGTAAAAAAGAAAAGTTGAGTTTGCATTTCCTCTTGTCTTTGAAAATGCAATAAAATTGGCATTTTTACAAAGACTAAATCCATTTTGGCCAACTTTGAGTGCTTTGTAGCTTGAAAATATGACAAATAATCATCTCATTTATTTCAACGTGCTCTCCTCATGGACTATGTATATTTTGAAAATGTGAGTGCACTGCATTCATGATCATATGAAAGCAAAAAAAGTTTTTTTTTTCCATTACTTTAAAAATATATATCGGCTTGTTTCGATAATTAAGTCTTCAACGGTGGGAAGGACTGTAGTAACACAGGATTCTGCCCTAGTGTTACATTTTTTTGTTAGGAATGTGGTTGCATTAAAGGAGAACTTCGGTGTAAAATGAAAATTGGCATGTTAAAACATCATACCGAGTTGGTATGTTTGCTGAGGAGCAAAATTGAGTTAGTCTGTTGCATTCAGAACTTAACTATTTTTTACTGTTTGTCTCAGAAGGCTAACAATGGACCCTAGGCACCCTTAGATGAAGCATGAAGATTACGCTATTATTAAACAATTAAAACAGCTCAAAGAAACTCCACACTACATCGGTAGTACAACAAAGGCCCTGGCATTCAAAACGAGGTACTGAGAACTTTGTAATTTTCTTGTACTACAGATGGAGTGTGGAGTTTTTTAAGCTGTTTTAATGGTTTAATAATAGCGTAATCTTTATGCTTCGTTTAAGGGCGCCTACCACTTCCATTGTTAGCCTTCTGGGACAAACGGTAAAAAATAGTGAAGTTCTGAATGCAACAGGCTAACTTAATTTTGCTCCTCAGCAAAAATACCAACTCGGTATGATGTTTTAACATTTCATTTTAGACCGAATTTCTCCTTTAAGAATTTTCAGCATTTTTAAGAACACAGAAGAATGTTTGGACCAAAAATCTGAAAAAAATGAGGACCATGGTGTTGGATCCGTTTCAACTGATAGGGAATTGCCCATCAAACTTCAAAAGTTGAAGAGTTACGAAGTTACACACCAATCAATATTTAAAACATAGCTTGTAATTACACTACACTCAATATCTTGCTTTGTAATTGTCCAATTTTTATTAAACCTTCCATACTCACGTTTTTTAAAACCACACCACATTTTGTAAAATTCTGTGTGCAGGGGGCGCTGTTCTCGTATGAAGTGTGAAGTTAAAATCACTTTTTGCGGAATAACTCGCCAACTGTTGCAACCAAAAAGACCAACATTTTTTTAGACCTTGGGCTCAACAAGGTGTAACTCAGCCCATGTACTAATACATTTTATTTGTTACACGGCACCTTTCAGAACACCCAAGGTCACCTTGCAGAAAAATAAAAAATAAAGAAGTCAACATTAAAAACAACAACAAGAGGATTAAAATAGTGAAGCAAGTGAAATGGCTTACAGCCCATATGCTAATTTAAAAAGGTATGTTTTTAGTGCACTTTTATATTGTGACACAGAGTCCAGTGCGCGGATGTTTGAGGGAAGGGAATTCCACAGTTTTGGAGCAGCATATGAGAAGGCCCTTGCACCCATTGTGTTTAGCAAGATGTTAGGTTGGACCAGTAATCCTGCATTAGATGATCACAGTGAACATGAGGGTGTATAGATCTGTAGAAGTTCCCTAATATGTGGTGGGGCAAGATTGTGGAGGGCTTTGAATGCAGTTAGTATGATTCTAAAGTCAATCCGCTGCAATATCGGAGGCCAGTGTAGTTGGAGCAGCAGAGGTGTAACATGGTCGAATGACTTTGTGGTATGTATTATTACTTGCTCAGAGTTCTGGACGAGTTGAAGACGGTGTGTGAGTTTGTTTGGAATGCCTGACAGAATTGTGTTGCAGTAGTCAATGCAAGACGTTATCAAGCTGTTGACAAGCACTTCAGCAGAGTTGGGTAAGTGCAGGGTGCAGTCTGGAGATATTCATCAGATGGAAAAATGCAGTTTAACAGACATTACTGATGTGGTTGGAGAATGAGAGGATGCTGTATTGTCATTTGGCCTGTAGTACCACCTAGGGAAAATTGTACATCTAAAAATTGAGTTTTTCAATACGTGTCTCCGGCAGTATCTTGGCAGGAGAAAGTCATTATTATCTGAGGGCGTTCGATTGTGAAGAAATTCGGTGTACGTCATTTGTGAACAGCACCAGCAAAAATCATTAAAAATATATAGCCTAAAACATAAATAAAATATTCAGTTTCCTTTATGCTGAGCATACCATGTACCATGTGATTGTCAAGTTAAATTGTACCTATTAAGTTTTGTATATCAAACATTTCTATCTCTAAAACAGAATTTTTAGATAATCAATTTATAACTGCCAAATTTACCTGACGAGTGGTAGGGGAGACCGGGGTTAGATGTCACATGGGTTGGTTGTCACACTCATCATATCTCAGCCACTAAAGGGCCCTGATCAACGCCGCTGACATAGAAATGTTCAGAATTAGTGTTAGGGGTCATCTACATTGACCGTTCAAGTGTTTGACACAACGTTTTGAGGTGAGATCAATATTAAGGTTTTTCATGTCAAAATGTAATTTTTTAGGACTTTAAGTTTTCTTTTCTAGTTTTGTAACTAATGGGTTGACTTTAGAAAAACTATTACCAGTAAAAGGTATAAAGACAGAGCTATATTTTCAATATGTTTTTTCTTAGTTAATTTGTAACTTGTGGCTGCTAGCGTCACTACTAGCATACAAGGTCAGTTGGGGATGGTTGTCACACTCTGTTTGGGGTTGGTTGTCACATTGTCTCCCATACAAAAATGTAATATATGGCCATATATGTATTCACTCTCTGACACACACACACACACAAACACACACAGAAAACTAAATAGTAACAATAGGCCTACTTATGTAATTGTTCTAATCTGTCTTTTGGTGCATAATATGGATATTTTAATAATATGTTATAAAATAGTATGTATTCAGCAAATCTATGTTTTATTTCAATGTTTCCAATGTCAATATTCCCAATGCCTGTGTGTTATACTTATATTCTGATTAAATTTCACTTCACTTTTTTGCATAATTTTCAAAAATATTTCTATGTTATCATTTCCCCTCCCTCCCATTGAAATAACACTATGACAACCAACCCCATATGCCGCTTTTTGATCCTTCGATGCCGGCTCTTTCTATCATTGTGAAGCAGAATTCACCAAGCAGTAAGTGCCCTTACGCTTAGGAATTTGTTCCTCCCCATGCCCCTATTCCATGATAATGACACCAGGCTTTATTTGCGTATGTTGTCAAAGAATGGGCTTGTTTGTAAGTGGCTGGTTGTCTACGGTCTGGCTGACAAGATGTCTCACAACATTGACAAGAACAGCCGACGTATACCTATGCTGACAGACAAGGGTGGAGTTAAAACAACAGCCAGCAAATCGGACAGCCATGTGAATACTTCCTTAAATGTAAATTCCTTGCCATAATTTCCTAGTATTCTGAGATGCAACCAAATGATCACAAACATGCAATATTTAGGCCAAATAACATTCATCAACCTTGTCTGCTACTGTGTGGTACAGTGACGTTCGGATGAGACTGCCAAAAAACGTGACTATTTCAAGTCCAAAATGCACTGCTTAAAGCCAGCCACTAGCCAGCCAGACAATTTCAAACAAGCCCAATACTTCACCAGCGAACGATCCGTCACAAATAGCGTTTTTTACACGTCAGCAGTTCTTTTCACCACGACACATTCAAGTTTTTTTTTCTTAAAAGGATCCCTGGATAGTTAGACATGCTGGACTTATATAATTAAAGTTGGTGTCCGCTATATATACATCATATAGAAAACTCAAATATGTTTGTTTGTGTATAAGAAAATATAGAAAATTCATTCAGCTCATAGTTTGCCATTCTTGATTAAGTTGCAATGCATTCTGGGTCAAATTAGGTGAGTTTATATGCAGCTGACCTATAATTCTATTTGCCCTTTTATGTTTTTCCCAACAGATCACCATACTCACATACTACAGTATGATGGATTCTTTGGACGTCAAGAGCGTCTATGAAGGTCGGGTTGGTCTAGACCATGACATTGCAAAGGGGCGTGTCAACTTAAAGCTGAACAACATCATGCTATCAGAAAACAAACCATTTGAATGTAAGGTTCAAATCCCAGGTGATGATGAGGGAAAAGTATCTGACACGACTATACTGCTGGTGCTAGGTGAGTAAATTAATATTCTGTGTTTTGCAGTATAAGTGTGCTGTTTAAAAAACAAGCATTAGCCAAGTTTAAAATCAATTCATCAGAATGTTGAAAGAATGTTTGTGAAAGTGTCATTTGAAATTCAGTGCAGCAATTGGCCTTTCTCTTTCTCCCAAGTGGCTCCATCCCCACCCATCTGTAAGGTGCAGGGGAAGGCGGAGTATGGGCAGAACATCAACCTCACATGTGTGTCAGAAGAGGGCTCCCCGCCTCCTTCATACAACTGGGAAGGACATGATGTCAGGAACACACTTCGCCAGTTGCCCCAAACAGCTAAACAGAGTATGTAATTTCATGTGTGACAATGTTTGTCGTCATTGTAAAAACTGCTACTTTGACACAAATAAAATAAATAAATAAATGAAGTGCCATTTTTACATTGGTTTAACTGAACAATGCCATAGAGGCTGAAACAGTGACTGTGACACTGGTAGATTTTTTAATGAACTCCTGAAATCTCAGTGTGATCATCGTTTGAAAATGTCTTCTTTTTTTTGGTGGTCTTAGGGCTCATTCACACCAAACTCTGCGTATTCAGCGCGTGGCCGTATTCTGAGCGTATTCTGTCCGTATTCATTTAGAATGCACGTTGGCAGATGAGACCATTCCCATCGCAACCGTGTTCTGAGCGTATTCTATCACCATAGAAACATATTGTACGGACAGAATACGGCCACGCGCTGAATACGGAGAGTGTTTGGTGTGAATGAGCCCTTAGGTGTTTCCCTTGTTGTTCGGTCAATGTTATCTCATTGTCTCTGTCCATGTCAAAATGTAAAAATGCCATGTGATTACACAGTTGTACAGTAATTCTCATGTGTTCAAAAAAACCTCCCATAACAATTTTATTGGTGCATTTTACAGAAGATGGAGTTTTATCCCTCTTTAATATCTCCATGGAGACATCTGGCTTCTATATTTGTACATCCGCCAATAAGATAAGACGAGCCACCTGTAACATCACACTGTCTGTAATGCCACGTAAGACTTTCCTTATTTATTTCTTTATCCATTTTGGTTTTGGTAGGTATCTACAAAATGTGTGTGTGTGTGTTGGGGGCTTGACAAAACCTGTATGACTATGCTAATGCTATAGCTGTTACTATGCTTAAACCATCAATCAAATATACTAAAAGAGGAAATAAGGAACTTGGCAAAAAGACTTGATAATAAGGACAAAGATGGCCTTGTAGTTTTTCACACCATGTTAAGTGAAACTTAACAATTAGCAATGGAGTACCTGAGATGATTTTAATGCCAAAGAAAAGTTATCCAGCTACTTGTTATTATCCTATCCATATACTGTATGCACATTACAAAATAATTTCTCAAAACACTCATGACAAATCTCCCCAATGTTGTGTTATTGTTCTTGCTCTAGCCTCCATGAATGTGGGGTCCACAGCAGGGATCATTGGAGGCGCTGTTGGGCTTCTTATCTTTCTATTCATCATCATCTACTGCTGTTGCTGCCGTAAAAAGAAAGGGGATGAGGAGTACGAGATGGGGTAGGCTATTCTTAGCTCATGTTTGTACACACTTATCTAACTCCACAGACTGGTTTTTAATAAACAATTTTGGAAGATGCCACAGATAATCTGTGAATTCTTGAAAAATAAATCAAAGGCATATACTTTATACACACCAAATGTAAAAAAAAAATCACACTAAAAAAGGTATGGATAATCAAAGTAATATGAAAAGGAATAAAGATGACCTAACCAACAGACAAACAAGGTATCACACAACATTTCCTCCTTAAATTACTTTAATTACATCAATATGCAACATTTCTGTAATTTACACAATGCAAATAAAGGTCTAACAGTGTTTCACCATAGACAACAGGCAACAAAAAACATTTTGTGACCATTGCAATCTGTTGAAATCCACAGACTTAAATAAGGGCCGGAGAATTCATTACTCAACATTATATTAGATTAAAATAAGGACTAACTGGCTGCTCTCAGCACACATTAAAGTAAATATCTGATGTCCTACATCTTGCTATGAAGAGTCTTGCATTGTTGTGGACACGAGCAAAGGTTTTCAAGGTTTTAAGTCATATAGATGTGTTGCTATGGTATTACAGGGTGCCACAAGAAGATTACAATGACAGGGCACCTACAAAAGAAAGGGTGGATGACAATGAGGAGAGGGAGCCCCGTGACACGACCATAGACCGCCATGATCGTCCATCGGAGCGCAGCGACTATGATGCTGATGGCCAGAGTGACTACAGCCGACGTGATGACCGCTACGATGACGGCTATAATGACCGCAGCGATAACCACCGCGATGACCGTCGTGACCGCTACGATGACCGGCGTGATGACCGACGTGATCGTTATGACGATCGATATGATCGCTATGACAGACGAAACCTCTCTGATGAGAGGGATACACCACCCAGGTTGCCCCCAAACAAGCCCTCCAGAGCTGACTATGACTGAACAGTAAAGTTTCATCTGTTCAGTCAGTTGACACCAGGAGGTACGGGGTGTTCAGAAAGTCCCTTATGCACTTATATTGTCTGTTAAGAGTCATCTTTCACTATATATACTAGGAGAAGATGAATCCAAAAATTATTAACAATGGTATTAGTCATGCCCAGTTGCATCAATACAGGCTTGGTCCTTATTTTGTTTTTGAACACATCTATCAGAAACACAGAAATCTGAAATAAGTACAAAGGTGCACAGTAACAATTTGAACACCCTGTATTTTTGCTGATTTACTTATACACTTAGTGCCCACCAAGCCATTCCTCATGGCTGCATGACTTAACACATATAATGGCCAAATCTTTGCCCAATTTGGTTTTATGTTGATGTTTTAGGTGTAAATATATGCAAGATATTCAGGACAACTAATCAGTGGTCCTGATATGTGCCCAAAGATTAACAAAACATGTCAAATTACTGACAGCAGTAGTACAGTCAGATTATAATTTACATCCTGCCAATTCTGCTCATGTTTGGATTTTGTGTTTTGCTTTTTGCCTCTAGAGGGGGGAACAATGTTTTACAGTATCAGTTTAGGCCACAGTCCTACATATATCACCTTTAAAATAATGGTGATAACTGCAGAATGAGGAGAATGTCATGGTTTTTTTTTATTGATGAATTCTAATTTCTATGACTCCACAAGTCATTACAGGTTGTAGTAATTTTAATAATTTCTTGTCAAATATCAGCAACACTTCGATTGCCCTGCATTTGGGTATTGTCAATGTTTAATATATTAACCATTATGTTTAGAAAATGTTTTATAAGTGGTAATCTTTTAATGTTTTGGTGGTGCAGCCGGATTGTTAAAGGTTGAGCTCACATGATACATGATATGTGGCTACAAATGTTTTATAAGTGGTAATCTTTTAATGTTTTGTTGGTGCAGCCGGATTGTTAAAGGTTGAGCTCACATGATACATGATATGTGACTACAGCATAATTCTTTAGAAAAAACTTGTCTGATGTATACATTTGATTTTTACTTTGGGGCAACCTATTTGCATAACTGTGGCGTCAATAATGTAACAAAAATCATTCTTATAGGTTTTAATCTAGGTCCACTTTGGTCCCCCTATAGTCTGTTCCTGAACTCAACTGCATCCAAATACTTGTCATGGCAATAGTTCAGTTTCACCCTGGCCTTAAACATATAATTTATCAATATAATCTTTATTTGGTTATCCACATTGTGATGTAAATAGCCTAAATAAATATGATTTGGAGTTAAACATTCTTTTGTTCTATGTGTTGAATATTAATGTTCTTCAACTGCGTAACTTACACGTGATTGTTTTCGTGTTGTGATCTCTTATTTTAAAGGACAACTTCGGTGTAAAATGAAAATTGGCATGTTAAAACATCATACCGAGTTGGTATGTTTGCTGAGGAGCAAAATTGAGTTGGCCTGTTGCATTCAGAACTTAACTATTTTTTACCGTTTGTCCCAGAAGGCTAACAGTGGAAGTGGTAGGTGCCCTCAGACGAAGCATGAAGATTACGCTATTATTAAACCATTAAAACAGCTTGAAGAAACTCCACAGTCCACAAGATGGCGTCCTAGAATCGATCCAGCCAAGTCTCGTCCGCTGTCGTCATGTCTACAGGCAGTAGAATGTCCAACATCTGCCGCATTTGACTTGAGCTAGACGTTTGCATCCGTTTGCAGCCTGACGCTGAAAATGTTGCATTGTGGTTAGAAATTGTGTCCGACATGCCCGAAATGTGTGAGGTTGTCACGAGTTGTCACAACAATGCGACCATGACACATGACCCGAAAACTCGCGGGAGCATGACGCTTACAGACAAATCGTACAGACCTTTGCAGTTGCCTCCACACAACTGCAAGTGGCTAGCTAACGCCTCCTCGGTGACGCTACTTTGCCATGGTTGGTTAAAAGTTCACTGACGTCTGTGCAGGTGCATTGTCCGGTGCTCCCCGACTGGACTTGTCATCTAAAGTGTACGTTATTGTACTCCAATTTGAAGATATATCTCTTCTCATTATTTTTACCTTGTTCTGATGGTTAATCTGACGCTGTCAAGCCCGGCCCATTATTTATTTAATTATTAATCCCATTTCTATTTCATTGTCCGTGTTATATACCTACTTATGGTCTTTATTTCATGGTTTTGCTGTCTTAGTTTTCATGTTTGTGTTGTGGAGCACTTTGGGGCAACTCGTTTTGTTCCAATGTTAATCTAAACAATAAGAAAGACTCGACTTCAATTAAACTCTCAGTGCACCCCACTACAACCATAGACTGTAGAGGACTACAACCCCCGCCCTCCCTCTGCACACATGACTTGTGTGTCATCTGCTACGATGATCGCGGAGGCGCGAGCTCAGTCTCGTTAGGATTTGTGTTTGACTTTATTTTCCTCATTTAATGCCCACCCCTGCTGTGACCAGCAATTCTCGTTGACGTATGCAGCCAGTTGCAGACGGGCGGACTGGAATCTCGAACGAGCCTATTTTTTGCAGGGTTTGTATCCCCGCCCCTCCAGCACCCCGCAAATCTCGTCGCAAAAGAAAGTCGGCGTCGGCCAAGAAGAAAGCGCTGAATACAACAATAGGCCTATTTCTGATGATGACGCCACTACGCCAGTACGCCACTTCGTTGGACTACTAAATCCTGTGTTCGGGTCTGAAAAAGAATGTCACTCGCTAGCCTGTATTCATTCAAGTTGACGCAGCATTTGTACCCATGTAAAACGGATGTGTACAAATTGCCATTATCACAAGATATGTTACATTAATGTAAAAGCAAATGGACATGTACTCGTTTTTTTTTGAGCATGCAACGTTGTTTTCTGAAATGATCGAGTAGGTTACAGTAAGTCATATCAACACGGTTAAACCAAATGTTATGGGCCTTCGGCTTGCAGTAACACATTCCCCCTAGCCTGGCAAACCAGTCCCTCGTACTTCATTTCATTTTGTACAGAGGGTCTGGGACAGAGACCATCAGAAACGATTTGCTGGAGGTGTGGACTCTGCTGAAGTTTTAAAAAAGTGCCTCTGCCTTTACCCAATCGCTAATACCTGGTCGTCACATATGCAACTAGCCTACCTACGCACTACAATTCAAATGTAGCACACAAGGTCAACGTTACAGCTAACGAACACACCCTCTGTTCGCTGTTTGGACTGTACTTTCTGGAACATCGCAAATGTACCTCAAGAGATTACGGTCCAGACCCTCTGCAAGAAATGAAATGAAGTACGAGGGGCGGGTTTACCAGCCTACATTCCCCCGGCATCTTGCATCTCTTGTTCTGAGTTCTGGCATGACGACAGGGCAGATGCATTGAAAGTAACGTCAAACGACTTGGGCGCATTGCAAGCTAAACAAACAAGGGTGCAAAACTCAATGACTGTAACGTTATTTCTCCTCGAACCCAGACACTGGGTCATTTGCCTACTAGGACCCAGGACATGGGCTGACAGCACAACATCACTGGGTCACGCTGGATATATAAGCAGGAGCTCCTCCCCAGCTAACAGAAGACATTTGCCGCATTTGACTTGAGCTAGACGTTTGCATCCGTTTGCATCCGTTTGCAGCCTGACGCTGAAAATGTTGCATTGTGGTTAGAAATTGTGTCCGACATGCCCGAAATGTGTGAGGTTGTCACGAGTTGTCACAACAATGCGACCATGACACATGACCCGAAAACTCGCGGGAGCATGGCGCTTACAGACAAATCGTACAGACCTTTGCAGTTGCCTCCACACAACTGCAAGTGGCTAGCTAACGCCTCCTCGGTGACGCTACTTTGCCATGGTTGGTTAAAAGTTCACTGACGTCTGTGCAGGTGCATTGTCCGGTGCTCCCCGACTGGACTTGTCATCTAAAGTGTACGTTATTGTACTCCAATTTGAAGATATATCTCTTCTCTTTATTTTTATCTTGTTCTGATGGTTTATCTGACGCTGTCAAGCCCGGCCCATTATTTATTTAATTATTAATCCCATTTCTATTTCATTGTCCGTGTTATATACCTACCTATGGTCTTTGTTTCATGGTTTTGCTGTCTTAGTTTTCATGTTTGTGTTGTGGAGCACTTTGGGGCAACTCGTTTTGTTCCAATGTTAATCTAAACAATAAGAAAGACTCGACTTCAATTAAACTCTCAGTGCACCCCACTACAACCATAGACTGTAGAGGACTACAACCCCCGCCCTCCCTCTCCACACATGACCTGTGTGTCATCTGCTACGATGATCGGGGAGGCGCGAGCTCAGTCTCGTTAAGATTTGTGTTCGACTTTATTTTCCTCATTTAATGCCCACCCCTGCTGTGACCAGCAATTCTCGTTGACGTATGCAGCCAGTTGCAGACGGGCGGACTGGAATCTCGAACGAGCCTATTGCTACGACGTCGCTACAAAGTTGCCATTTAGTCATGGCGACGTTACGTAACGTCCACTTATACGCGACGTCTCAGCAATGTTGCTGGGAGGGTGTTGCTGCAACGTAATCAAAAACCGTTGCCGCAACGTCGCGTCGTGGTCGCCGTTTAAAGTTGCCATTTGGTAGCCTTGGTGCGACGTTGCTCACGCTGCTCACCCGAAGACGTTGCCATTTGGTATCAGAAAACAGCCGTGTTTTAGATTCCAGTCTGCCCGTCTGCACCTGGCTGCATACGTCAACGACAATTGCTGGTCACAGCAGGGGTGGGCATTAAATGCGGAAAATAAAGTCAAACACAAATCTTACACGAGACTGGGCTCGCGCCTCCTCGATCTCCGTAGCAGATGACACACAAGTCATGTGTGGAGAGGGAGGGCGGGGGTTGTAGTCCTCTACAGTCTATGGTTGTAGTGGGGTGAACTGAGAGTTCAATTCAAGTCGAGTCTTTCTTATTGTTTAGATTAACATTGGAACAAAACGAGTTGCCCCAAAGTGCTCCACAACACACACATGAAAAGTAAGAAAGCAAAACCATAAAACAAAGACCATAAGTAGGTATATAACACGGACAATGAAATAGAAATGAGGTTAATAATTAAATAAATATAAGGCCAGGCTTGTCAGCGTCAGATAAACACATCAAAACAATCGGAACAAGGTAAAAATAGAGAGAAGAAATTTGTCTTCAAATTGGAGTAAAATAACGTACATATTTGAATGACAAGTTGAGTGGGGGAGCACCGGACAATGCACCTGCACAGACGTCGGTGAACTTTTAACCAACCACGGCAAAGTAGCGTCACCGAGGAGGCGTTAGCTAGCCGCTTGCAGTTGTGTGGAGGCAACTGCAAAGGTCTGTGCGATTTGTCTGTAAGCGTCATGCTCCAGCGAGTTTTCGGGTCATGTGTCATGGTCGCATTGTTGTGACAACTCGTGACAACCTCACACATTTCGGGCATGTCGGACACAATTTCTAACCACAATGCAACATTTTCAGCGTCACACTGCAAACGGATGCAAACGTCTAGGTCAAGTAAAACGCCTCCCCTTGTGTTGCCGGATAGGGACTGCATGTACATTTTCAAAATGTTTGGGCATGGGCGTGGCTTTGGAATCTACGAGGCTATCTGTCTACCTGTATGGTTTGCTAGCTTGCTATCGATATAGCAAGCTAGCAAACCATAATAACTGACGACTCTGCCCTGACCAAACTTTGCACATGTGTTTTGTTACATGCACACACACACAAAACCCACCAGACAATAACTGTAACGAGATAAATACACCTTCACGAGAACCGCGGGTGTCATGGGATATCCCCGTGTGCTCTAGTTTTATTGGATAACGCAGATGCGTTCGCCGGATACATTTGCATGAAGTTGAGCAGAGCCCAACTTCTTGACGTGCCGGAGCTATCCAAACGGCGGGAGCAGCCGTGAGGACGTGCCGGACTCAATTGAAAATGAATTGAATGCGTGCAGCACGGTGAACGTGACGGAGCAAGTGGATCACCGCTGTAACATGTTGACGCGACATCGCCACATCGTTGCCATTGGGTACTAGTAAAACTTACCACAACGGCCTTAATTACTGTAGGGTGACCATTTGAAAATCGGTCACACACAGCACCGCAAGTGCGCACAGTTCAAATTTGAGATCTACTTACATTCTGTGAAAAGGATGGTGAGGAGCAGTTGGTGCCCCCTCTCTCAGGTTGTGAGGCGAATGGAGGAGAAGAAACTCCAGCCACTGGCAGAGCCAATGACAAGGCTAGCCCCAGCTTTCATGTTGGAACACCAGGAATGTTGTGAAGTCATTGAGGACAGGGATGGAAGCTCTCTCTGTCGTGTTTTCCAGCATCCAGAGCCTCAATTTTTGGAGCCTTGTGACTCAGCCCTAATTGGAGTCATGAAATTCAGAAATACCAACACAATTTTAAGATGTATCCCAAAACACAGACTATTTAGAAGTGCCTTCAGAATCCCTGTAGGGGGAAAAACTATTTTTATGGCCATTCTTCTTATGGAGTATGTCATTATTTTTCCTCTATAGTTTTACATACAGTAAAATTACAGAAAAACTTGACTTGTTGTATTAACAAGATGATGTATGATGTGGTAGAATTCCCCGAAGAAGGCCTAGTTGGAATTGTAGCCCACAACTGGACATACAAAGAAGAAAGGGGTAGGACTACTTGAATCCATCATAATAATAATAATAATAATAATAATAATTATTAGCGGTGCCGGAGCAGATGAATACAGTAGCAAACTGACTTGCATGAACACAGGTAGGCAGTCCTTGGAGGCCCTAGTCAGCAATCTTTGTAGTCCAGTGGCGCTAGAACTTTGCAATGCCCTGTTAACGTGGGCTCTTATGTGAACATAGGTCAGCAGTCTTTGCAGACCAGAGGCACTAGACAAGGAAAGTTCATTTAGGCGCAGTCGGTTGTTGGTGTCCCTAGGGAGCAACAGGGGTGAGGAAAAACTCCCTGTTTGTTTAATTTGTGTGAATTCAGGAAGAAACCTCAGGAATCAGTGAGTAAAACTCCCTGTTTTTCTAAGAAGAAACCTCAGGCAGAACCACGTCTCCCAGGGAAGCCCATCTGCCGGGGCTGGTAACGGGAAGTCTGTGACTGTTTGAAGGGCCTTTGGTCTGGGCAGGGGGAGTCTGACTGAAGGGACTTTGGTCTGAGTAGTTAGGTATAGGCATGGTTGAATAGGTAGGTCTTTAGTTGTCGCTTGAAGATGTCGATGGGTTCTGCTTCTCTGATGTGCTGTGGTAGGGCATTCCATCTCTTTGGGGCGTAGAATGAGAAGGACGATTCCCCGATCCTTTTAGATGGTGCGTCTAAAATCCTCAGGAGACCGGCATCAGCGGATCTAAGGGCTCGTGCAGGGGGGTCATTCCGTGTCAAATCAACAAATGGCCGACAGTCGCCCTCTCCAAAAAATCTGAAAGAAAATCACAGCTGTTTGTACATCCAACCTATGTATAAATCTTAAATATTAAGTCTGTATCACTAATAGCTCCAAAACTACAGCCCTTTGAAATTTCAGGTCATTTTGGGAATTCTGGTGAACAAGCCTTTTGCTCAACTTCCGACATTGCTGGCTCTTTTAGTATTCCACACACATTAGTGTAACTATGTGAAAAGAAATGCATTTTCCTGTAGAATTCAAAAATCAAATCAGATCAGATGTACCTTGTGTAATTCTTCCTCTCCAAAGCTGTGAAAATGGCTATAGATTCAATATGTGAAATGACCACCACTTTTGAGGGCTTCTCGTTCAAAAAGTATGGCACACAAATTTATCAGATTATTTTTCCCAGTCATATACGGTTTATAATGTCATGCCTGCATTAACCTTTGTTGATATTGTTTTCATATGGTCAGTGTATTTTCTTGAAGTTAGGCTTTCATCTTGTCATTTCACCATGTGGACAGTTCACAAGATTTTTTCAACATTTTTCCATAATCATCCTGTATGTGAGGATCATTTGTCCAAAATTTGGATTTGTTGCTGCGTCTTTATTGAGATATGATGTTTGGGAAAAAATGTCAGTAATTCCATTGAGTTGGATTGATCGGCAGTACCTCTTTCCACCACATGTTGTGTGCTCTTTTAATACAATGGAAGTCAATGATAGGGTAGCATGTAATTTACAGGAAAAGCTGCCAAACAAACTTTGTGTTACAATTGAATCAATTGCACTGTCAAGGTCATTTTTGAGCAGGGTTTTATTGTACAGCACACAAGAAACCCTTCACATTTGTCTTTAGGGCCAATAAGTAGTAGTTCAGTTTTGTTTTCGTTTAAGTTTAGAAAGTTATTGCTCATCCAATGCGTGACAGCTGACAAACAGGAGGTTAAAGACTGTAGAGCTGTGTTTTTTTTGGCTCAACTGAGATATAAAGTTGTGTATCATCGGCATAACTATGAAAGTCTATATTATGTTTTTTGATAATGTTGCCCAGCGGTAGCATGTATAATGAGAAAAGGAGGGGGCCAAGACAGCTGCCTTGAGCAACACAGAAGGGTACGTTGTGATTTTTAGATATATGATCTCCTAAACTAATATAGAATTGTGAGAGAATTGTTGAGAGGCCCACCCAAGTTGTGAGACGATGTAGTAGTATGTTGTGATCGATTGTGTCAAAGGCGGCACTTAGGTCCAAGAGGACTAGGGCAGAGACTTTGTTTGTGGCTGTACTGAGTCTGAGGTCGTTTTTGGTTAAAGCAGTCTCTGTACTATGATTTGCTCTAAAGCCTGATTGGAATTTTTCTAGGATGTCATTTTCATTAAGGAATTGGTTGAGCTGTATGAAGACAGCCTTTTCAAGTATTTTGCTTATAAATGGGAGGTTGGAGATTGGTCTATAGTTATTTAGTGTGTTATAGTCCAGATTTGGTTTCTTTAGCAATGGCTTCACTACAGCAGTTTTAAAGGCGCTTGGGAAAACACCTGTCAGAATGGAGGTGTTAATGATCTGTAATAGGGGTGTGGAGATGTAGTTAAAATTATTTTTCATAAGGAAAGTGGGAATAGGGTCAAGGCTGCATGTTGACCGCTTGCTATGTTTAACATGTTTATAGAGATCGTCTTCCGTAATGGTGCTAAAATTCTGTAGGGTCGGTGGTTCCCTACTAGGGGCATCCTGTAGGTAGTTAGGGTCTCGAATGATTTCTGCTCTAATGTCTAGTATTTTTTTCGTGAAGAATTCTGCGAACTGTAGAGAATTGTAGAGAATAATACTCGTGTGTTGTTGTGATGGTCTGTGATATTTTTTGATAGTTTTTTCTTTCTGTGCGTATTGCATTGTTATATGTAATAATATGTTCTTTAAGGATTATACGATTGACTTCTAATTTAGATTTTCTCCATGCTCGTTCTGCTGCTCTGCATTGCCTTTTTTTCTCCCTGATTGACTCATTTATCCATGGTGAGGTTTTAATTCGTGAGCTGTGTTTTGTTTTCAAAGGGGCAACTTCGTCTAACATTTCCTTTAGGTTGCTATTAAAGCCAGCCACCATTTTATCGAGCGATTGGTGGCCATTGATGAGGTCACACGTGCTAATAAGTTCGGTGATTTTTTGTTCCACTGATTTATTTATGTACGTTTGTGGGTTGCACCAGTCTCTCTGTTGCTATGTATAGTAAATGGGAATTAAAATAAGACGCAGTAATGGTCGGAGATGGCTATATCCGACACGGAAATGTTGTTAATGTTTGCGGGTTGTGATATAGTAGCTTCTGTTACGTACTGATATAGCCCAAAGCTGTCCAAGGTGTTCAGCAGGTCTTTACCATTTGAGTCACCGCTTTTATTAACATGAATGTTAAAATCTCCCGTGATAATTATTCTGTCGTAGTTTGTAAGTACCGCTGACACGAGGGTGGAGAAGTCAGATAAAAAGGTTGGTGAGCTTTTTGGCGGTCTGTATAGCGTGATAAGGAGTAAGCTGTGATCGGTCTTAACTTTGATCGCTAGGTACTCAAATGACGTGAACGTGCCTAAATTTATCTCGGTACAGCTGAGTTTATTGGAGATGATAGCTACACCGCCACCCCTTTTATTGTCTCTTATAGATTGATACAATTTATAGTTAGGAGGACAGGCTTCAATAAGAGTGGCAGCCCCTTCTTTTTTTAAATCAGATTTCCACAAGGAACATAAAGTGTAGTTTATTTTCCGAGATGTAATCGTTTATAAAGCTCTTATTGGTCAGGGATATTACATTAAGGACAGCAGCATTTATGACGGTTTTAGTCTTATTTACCCAGCGCCTGAGCTGGATATTAATTAGATTGTTAGGTATGCAGCCTGTGGTTCTATGCTTACATTTCCTATGGTGGGTTATAAGGGGAGGAATTTGATGGAGCCAATTATCTGACTGAGCCAAGCACACGGTATTCCGAGCACTGGTGGTGTAGGGATAACCACTTTTACGCGGCGCACCCTACAAATAAATGGGGCGGTAATAATTAATTGGTCTTAGTTGATCAGTCTCATATCAGTCTTATATCAGTCTCATTAAAATCAGTCTTGAAGGTGAGTGAGGATCTTTCTTGGCAGTGGCTCTCAGAGTATTTGTTGCAGTAACAGACAAGACACAGTTTATTTCAAAAGGTATATTTTATTAACTAACAAACTACAGGTGTAAACTAATTCTACAGGTAAATGATGTGTGTGTGTGTGTGTGTGTGTGTGTCTATGCAAGGCAATAAGGTGGTGTGTGTGTGTGAGTGAGAGAGGGAAAAGATAAAGAGGGGATGAAGGCGCCTTTTGCCAGATCACAGGAGAAGCGGGGGATGTGCACGTGGCACATGATTAAATCGTTTGTAAGCTGGCGAAAGTCTCTTTTAATCAATCACCATGTTGGCTTCGTGGAGGAGCAGAGGGCCCCTGCAGCTGCAATCCAGTGTATCCATGTTGGTGTTGTAATTTATAGGATGTTTACGCGTTTATAGTAGTATGCAGCTGGTTTTACAGAGTTAGCTTGATTGTTTAGGATGCTAGGTAATGCTAGAAACAAGCTGGATGTGCGGTGTATTTAGCGCTAACGAACAAGTGTATGTGGTGAAGTATAATTTCACGTGATGCAGCTAAGTAAGTTTTAAACAGAGATTGTAGAAAGAAATTAAGAAGGTGTTTGTAAAGCTTTGTAGAAAACAGGTTTTTGCTGGATAGTTTTCAGTGTTTTCCCCAAAGCGTCTAAGCGTATCGGCACCGATACGCTTCTTTTTTCGCCGATACGCATGAAGTTTTGCTGAGACGCTTTCATAAAATGCCGATACGCTTAAAAATCATGCACAAAAACATTCCCCCCAGGATTTTCCCCGAACAAGAAGCCCCAATGTAGTCAAATGTAGGCTGCGTTTTTAGGAAACTTCCGTGGTGGGTGTGTAAACCATAGACATACTATATATATGTATAGTATGTCTATGGTGTAAACTACTATACTGGCGAAACTGGCCAATCACATGCCGATTACAGTGCTCCTTTGTTTTTTTTCCCGCCAGTCAGCTGTATCAGAGAGTATTGTAGAATCTAAGATCTTTAACGCAAACCTCGGGCTACTAAAACTGCCTGACTTTGACTGTAAATGCTACACAAGAAGGAAGGAGAACGCTCTCCTTGAGACATGCTCATGTAGCAAGAAAACTTTCTCCACAGTGTACAGAATGCGATCGGATCATCTAGCTGCTGAAAGAGAGTGAGAGAGAGCGTGAAAGGCAAATCCTCCTTTATGTAGAGCAGAGTCAAGACTGTTTCATTGAACGGGACACTCCTGGAATTTAACTAATAAATTGGTCCTTACGTCTTTCTGGATTTGTTGATGGTTCTTTTTAACAAAGTGTCACAATCCGCAATTATTTGTGATTATTTCAAGCCTAATAGTGTACGTTGTTACTGTTTGGATTTCCAGAAAATTAGCTTCATTTCAGACCAGGCTGCACCCTGTATGGGGTTGTTAGCGCGCTAACGCTAGCGAACTACGCTAACATAATGTTTTAAACTGAAAGCTGCCACTTTACTCACCAACACCCACCTAGATACTAATACTGATATTAGCTGAAGTGGAGAAAGTAATATAAAGTTGTAAGGTTATTGCAGCGTGTTAAATTCAAGGTGAGTCGATGACTGTTAGCATTACCACATTACCAATCATTTCAATGAGCTAGTTCGTTAGCTTGTTACAGTAACACCACACAGCTGCAGCATAGCAATGCTGCACGCACACACACACCCAAACACACACACTCTTTAGGTTTTAGTCACAGAGACAGAGAAAGAGTCCACACCACACAGCTGCAGCATAGCAAAATACACACACAGGCACACTTTAGGTTTCAGTCAGAGAGACAGAGACAGAGTTCACACCACACAGCTACAGCATCACAATAGAGTGCCCCAGTGACTTCCGTTTTACTTCCGCTACATGGGACCTAGGAAGTGAGAAAAAATGAATGGGGTTCAATGAGAGCAAAAAAACTATTTTCTGGTCCCGTATGAATTGTACCATGAATTGGACATATGATATTTGTCAGTTTTAAATATAATTTTTCATACGAAGAAAACCACGATTCACAGCGAAGAAGTTTGATGGTGGCAGGTTTTGTGAGAGGCCGCTTTGTGAACTACAGTTCTTCGCTGCTGTCGACGCGAATGAAATACGTCATCACTGAAATTGTGCGGACTCGGACTGGAAGACATGGCGATTTCCCTGGTGCACTTCACCGCCTTTTTCCAAGGCCAGGAGAAAAGCATTGATCGCGGGGAAAACCATTACAAGTCGGGCCATGTGGAGAGGTTCTCCTATGCCAACAGGGAGATCGTTGGAGTTGTCCACGCCAGCCGCAGGGATAGGAGTTACTACTGCTAACATAGATCGGAGGCTAGTGATGGGGCGTGACGTCAACAACGCGACGTAGTCTTTCTCAATTTTGTTTTCGCTACAGCTTTTATCTGAACAACAGCACAACAAACGGTAAAACGTTTTACATGAAAAAACACCATTTTAATCCACAAACAACATATTTCATTTCAGGGGCATACAACGACTGGGACCAGAAAATAGCTATTTTAGTCTCATTGAAACCCATTCATTTTTTGCGAGCTCAGAGGTCCCATGAAATCGAGCGGAAGTGGCGTCACTGGGACACTCTATGCTGCACACACACAGACAAACACACACACACACACCTTCAGGTTTCAGTCAGAGGAACACACCACATTTTAGTGACAGCCTAGTCAAATTCATGTGACATTATATAGTATTTCAGTATTTCTTGTGTGACAATAAATTAGCCTTCCCACCTGGGAGTTTTGGCTCTTTCAACTCACCAAGTGCAACGAGTTTTTTGTTCTATTTGTGCCAAAAATGCAATATTGTATTAAAAGTGTTATGTTTCCACCAGTCTTCTGGAACCAAAATTTAGCTTCAGATCTTTCTAGAATGCACCATTTTAGCTCTAGAATTTTTTTTTCCCAGGGTGCATGCCCACCAATCCTCCTAGCTACCGTGCCACCGCGTCATCGTATTTACATCAAAATTTAAACCCTTCTTTTTATTTCTGGGGAAAACACTGTTTTTTTCTCTCGTTCCGGCGTTGCTGCTGTTCTCATTCTCTGTGAAATCCTGTCAACAGTATTTGATAAAAATACATCTCAGGTTAGCCATGTTTACACATATGACTGCTCCATTTTAGGAAATGTACAGCTACTGGCCACCGTCATACCCCACTAGAAGAGCTAGAGCACAGGAGCTACCTGACAAAGAGAACTGGATAGTGCGAAAAATTAGGCTTTTTTCACTGGTATGTTGATGGCTGAAGCTCAGAATTAACTTAAAACTGTGTTTCTTTCTGTCAGCCTGACTAAAATTTAAACATAAACATTTGAAACAGATAGATAGATAGATAGATAGATAGATAGATAGATAGATAGATAGATAGATAGATAGATAGATAGATAGATAGCCTTTATTGTCCCCAGGGGGAAATTTGTTTTCACCACCGTCACAAGACTTGTCACAGTCAACATCACATTGATGACAGCAGACAACATATAACACCATAAAAACACAAACACACAGACATTTGTAACAGATGTGCTTCCAGGAGGGCCAATGCCGGGTTATTGTCGGAGGTTGTTCAGTGCAGTAATGGCAGATGGGACAAAGCTTTTGTTGAAACGCGCCCGTCTCCATCGTTGTGTCCTGTACCTGCGTCCAGACGGAAGGAGTGTGAAGTGTGAGTGAAGTGGGTGGGTGTGATCTCTGGTGATTGAATGTGCAAGGCGTGTGACTGCTTTGAGGTTGAGATCAGTGAGATTGGGTGTGGGGTGATGAATGATTTTGGATGCGGTGTGTGTGATTTTAGTGAGTTTGTTTCTGTTGCTGGCGGAGAGCATCTTGTAGAAGCAGGGTGAGCAGTACAGTAGAATGGGTTGGATGATGCTGGAGTACAGAAGAAACAGGAGCCTATATGCTAACAAATATTTTTTTTGTTAGAATATTAGAATATTTCTGAAACAATGGTTTGCACACCTAGATAATTGGGAGACTGCCACCAGGCATTGCAAAAGGGCTGAATATAAGTCCAGTGTGGAAACAGAGGACGAAGGTGACAGGCGACCTCATAAGTCCAACCCAAGATATATATCTAGTGAAGGTATGCTTCAAATCCCACCCCCCATCACCACTACCCCTTAAAAGCTGAAATAGCTGTCCCCCCAAGGTATCTATTTTAACATTCCTTCATAAGAACATTGAGGAAAAGTCAATTCATTTGAATATGATGCTGATGCTGTATCATAATACATAAAGGCACTTTTCTCAGAATATGCTCTGGTTATTCTCTAGAAGTTGTTAACTTCCTTGTTATTATTGAAGTAGCATTATCTGCCATTGATTTATTTTGTGTGAAACTTACCACACATGAAATGTGTGCTGCATGTGTCTGTGTGTAGGACCCATTGTTTGGTCACTAGATGGGGCCAGCACCGACCCTTGGGGAAAACCTGTGGAGAGAGTGTGAGTTGATGACAGTTGTCCTTGCCAAGACACTTTAAAGGAGCGTCCAGTGAGGTAGGATGTAAACCAGGAGTGTGCTATGCCTGTGATGCCTATGTGTGATAGTGTAGGTAGCAGTGTGCTGTGGTTGACTGTATCGAAGGCTGCCGATAAGTCGAGTAGGATAAGTACTGATGATTGTCCTTCAGTTCTGGCTACTCTGAGGGCTTCTGTGACGGAAAGCAGTGCTGTTTCAGTGGAGTGGCCGCTTCTAAAGCCAGACTGCTTCGGGTCAAGTAGGTTGTTCTGGGTGAGGAAATTAACTACCTGATTAGAGACCGCCCTCTCGATGGCTTTCGAAAAAAAGGGAAGCAGTGAGACCGGCAGATCGTTCTCCACCTGGGCGGGGTTGAGTGTGGTCTTTTTGAGCAGTGGTGTGACCCTAGCCTGTTTGAAGGCGGCTGGAACTATACCTGATGATAGCGAAGGATTCATCACGGACGTGATCGATGGGACTACTGTTGGGGCGATGGCTTGCAGCAGATTCGAGGGGACGGGGTCTAGTGGGCAGGTGGTAGGACGGCTGCCAGTGATGAGTTTGAAAACGTCGCTTTCGGAGAGAGGGGTGAATGAGGAGAGTGTTGCATTGTAGACCGTGGGAGGTTGCAGGTTGAGGCTGGGTGGATCACAGAATTGATTGCTGATAGCCGCTACTTTTTCTGTAAAAGAAGGAGGCAAAAGTATTAGCAGTTAGATTGGTGGCAGGAGGCGGGGGAGGGGGGTTGAGCAGCGATTTGAAGGCACAGAAGAGTTTTAACACAACAAGAAAAAAAGCTACAATTACAGTACAACAATTAAAACAGAATGTCTGTTCTCTAACAAAATATTCTGTATTCTACATTGTAGGACTGCTGCCGCCACGTGAATATACCACAGTGGAGACCACAAGTAAAGGTTAATGTAAATTGAGTGTGAATGAATTCATAGCCCTGTTGTTCAAGGTCACTGAATGCTGTCTGTAGGAAAAGGAACAAGCAAATTTCATACATAGACTGGCAACTAACACTGAGTGAATCATGCTCAGTAACTTAACTGGTGTTAATTCAACAGGGCACAGCAAAATGAAATTGAAAAATTATCTTCACAATGGGATTCTCTGTTCTGATACTGAGCTGGTTTTCATGTGTCATGTATCTTGCAATATTGTTTATTTTGCACTTACAGAGACTACACTTCCTTCTCCACCATCACAGGCAGGGACATCTCAAAGTGTGTTATTGCCAAATTTCAATAAATGTAATAAATTCATTAATTAGGTAAAAAAGGGAAACTAATGACATGCTTCATACTCAGGTGACCCGGCAGATAATATGCCGACTTGGGCCAAGACCATTCAAGGTAATGCATTAAAAGTCAAAAACTGTCAAAAAATGCTGTAGCATAAATTAAGGTTTTGCTACCAACTGTACTTGAATCAACATAATAGTAATAATAACGTGTACTTCTACAATACAGACACTTTACAGGTTATTCTTAGGAAAATCGAAACTTTGGAGGAGAAACAAAGAGAGGCCATCCACCTCTTGAGAAAGAATTCAGGAACAGCAGAGGCTCCGGTGGTAGAGATAGAAGTGGCCCAAACAATCCCAGAACTCAAAGACTTTGAGGGACGCCTAAAAGTGTCCGATTTCCGCAGGAAAGTTGTACGTGAACATAAAAGTATCCTAAGATTGCATCAGATAAGCAATAACCCTAACCCTAGATAAGCTAACCCTAACCCATATACGTAACGAGTGGGTCAATACGTTTTTCCATCTGGCTTTTGTTTTCTTAGTTGCATTTGTTCATTGTCTGTAGCGAAATAGTTCAACTAGACTTGCATAACATAACATAACACTTTTCGGATTTCTACATTGACACATGATACTTACCTTGTTTATTGTGGTTTTGTTTTCTCAGGTTTCCCATCTTAGCCTTGTAAGCGGGTCCAACCTAGAGGAGTGCGTCCGCAGAGTGATGCGCACCATTGCATCAAATTTTGTGTGGAGTAGCTACAGTCTCCGGGGCAAGAAGGGGAAGCTGCCACTCCTTGGCACAGCTGTGTGCAGTACAATCAAACGTGAGTCCAAAATTTCCCCCCGCCTAAAAAAACACTACAAAAAGGAGTGTCGTCGTAATTACCGTCACCCCTCGTTTCCCTAGTTGACGCAAAAACGAAATCAACATGTGCTCTGGAAGGTTTTTTTAACCAATCAAGAATCATTTTATTACCTACATTTTAAAAAATCACATGCACACCCCTTTTACTTTCAACCATGTGTATTTCAGCCAATCAGACTACATAGCGCTGGCCATGTGTTTTCAAAAAGCCGACAACGTTGAAAATGACAGGAACGGTGCTCCCAGTCTGGTGTACACGCGCAAATGCGTTTCTCCTTTGTGGTAATTTCTGTAAGTCTGAAAGTCTGTGTGACAGGAATAGAATGTGTGTATGTTGCATACTGGAGGCTCAGCAGAGGAAACTGCTGACAGGAGAACCATTACCTAGGTGTTTGCTATGTTGGGTAGCCTGGGTGTGCCCATACTGCCTATGACGCTGCATTTTCATTTCGCGAGCAAGTCAGTCTGGCCAAGCTGCCTATCTAAACCATTTCTGCTCCGGCAGAAATATGGGGCCAATGAAAATCGAGCATTTCAAAATGACAATGACGCGGTAGTTTGGAAACCGGAAATCTATCTCAGTCACTGTCAACATGGCGAACGTGGAGCAAACGCAAGATTTCAATGCAGCTGTAGCTGCTGTTTTGGACGAATTCAAAGGGAAGTTCTCTCTGAAAATACAGCAAAGGGCAGCCCTTGAAGCATTTGTTGCGGGAAAGGACGTTTTCGCAATGCTACCGACCGGCTTCGGTAAAAGTTTAATTTAGCAGTTAGCCCCGCTGGTAGCCAAGTCGATTGGGCTTTGCGAGAACGCTGTTGTTGTGGTCATTTCGCCTTTGATCGCACTGAATTGTTTTTCGAATATCAATATTAAATGACCAACACCAGCCACTCTCATGTTCACCTCACAAGTCCGACAAAAATCATTTGACGCCATTTCTATATGACTACAGGCTACTACTACTTTTTGTTTGGATCAAGCAGGTTCTTTTGCTGGGTATACGTCAGAGGGCAGAGGGGTGTGATTGATTGAAGCTTCGTCCAGTAGGAAACAGAGGCATTTGAAAGAGGCGGGTTAAGCCCGCCTTCTGAGAAATGGGTTTACAACACAGCTTGGCCAGACCAATGCTCGCAGAGCATTGACAAGTCGCGATAGCCAGGCTATATGTTGGGAGTCATCCTTGTAAGGTTAACAAGTTCTAAGCTCACTGTGTCTGAATTTGGACACTAGTTAATATGATACTGATGTGTCTAGTTTAAAAGGAGTCAGAATAGTGTTGAAAGTTAGGATGGCTAGGAGATGCGTCTGTTGTTGTCAAGCTTCCTCTCGGTGAACACAAATAAAGACCTATGAACAGTAAACCTCCTCTTGAGCATTTCTCTGAGAAAACGACATATTTGGCGTCACGAACGGTTTGCGTTTTAATTGGACCCATCTCCTTCTTGGGACGGGAAGCGTTTTGCTTCCGCGCTGATTGGCTTGGGTAAGTTAATAAATTAATGTCATTGGCTATTAAGAAATTTCGGGTCCCTCACCCCACGAATTTGTGTGGGAAAAGGAATGTTCAGGAGGTTTTTTCTGTTCATTTTTGCCTTCATCGATAAAACATTAGGTCAAATAGAAGAAGATTTTGTTATTTGTCTGTGGCGGGTCCACAGGCTGATTGCAGGTCCTTTTCATGTTGCATGACTCAATATTGTCCTATGTTGTGTCATCTAACTTTATTCACAGGTTTTAACTGTGTTTTCGTTAAATTGTCTGTCATTGTCTACGAGTTTAGGTCCTGTTTGCAGTATCTTTGATTTGCATGTGAAAAGACATTATGCCTTGTCAGAGGCCACGGAGATCTCATAGTTTAGTTTAATATAGGATTGACGGAGGAGACGTGGGCCACAAGTGTGAAGATAAATAATTGAAAAAGCGCAAGCTCATGACGGGGCAGTCATGAATGCGGGGTACGAAATTAATCCGTCATATGTGCATGTATTTTGGGGCGGTTCTCTTGTGTCCCCACGGCAATGGAATCTTGTATTGAATGGCTTGCTTTACAGCTTGTCTCGGAAAAAGACCTGGAGAATTTTCGTCACCTTATCGGGCCTGAAGAAATGAAAAATACCCTGATGTCTGCGTAATATATGTGACTGAGTGACGAGACTGTTTTCTCGTGATGCGAAAGTTTCTGCTCATAGAATGAATGGTTTGTGTTTAATATGAGCGTCAAATCTTTATGAGTAAGGAAACTGTGCTTTTGTGAAACGTAGTACCTTACGCTGTAACTGTATTTTTTTATTAACATTTGTCTCCCCTGCCTCTAGAGTTTGAAATGCATCTTGTCCAGTTGGGATGCTTGCAGGTCCTTGACGCCAGTCTGGGGTGAAAGGGTCGTCTCCTGTGTCCTGGCCAAGTGTGAGTAATTAACATCTCCAGACTAACCTTTTTGTGTATTTTTACATAGGCATAGCAAACAAGGTGACATCTAGTTGTAGGTTGTTTTTTGTGGATTACATGATAGCAGTTGTTAAATTAGTGTACAAGGGAGTTGATGCCGCTTGAGCAAGTGACACATAAAAATTGAGGGGCTGAAAAGTAAATTTGAAAAATTTGTGCTAAATCGGAAAAGTGTACAAAAAGGACTGTGATCCATGACCAAAATGGGAATGTTGGATCTTAGGATTTTAGTACAATTAGAGGGATGTAGTGGCTTGCCTGGGCCATGTTGAGAGCTTGACTTAATTGATTTAAACAGCTATAGAAATATATATATAAGAAATGTTTTGGTAACATCATGACTGATGAAGATTTGTGTGCACTTTTTGTACAGCGTATGTGGGGGCATGTGCCGGAGGACGCTCCACTGACAGTTTTGATGCAGGATCAGAATGAGACCAATGTGAAATGAATTTGCATAGCTGCGTCACCGCTAGCACAAATGAACAGGGGAAAGGTGAATTAATGCAACATTAATGGCTCCGTTATTATATGGTAAAATGAAAAACACCCTTGGTAAATTAAGGGATGTGAACACATATAAACGATTGACATCATTCACGAAGGGTTTAGTTCAGAATATTCATCCATTTGGTATATAAATGCCCATTATTGTTAAGGGTTCTGGTTTGCATTACCAGCCCTGGGGACATACTGACGCACAGGGTCTGATTTCACGTCTGCCCTCGCTTCAAAAAGATGTGGGAGCATGGATTATGACATTTGAAGACCAGACTGAGGGCCAGACACTTGCTCTCGGGGATATTAAGTATTTGCTTGGTATTATCATCGGCAAGACGCTTCGATTGATGCATTGTGAAAGGCTGACTTGGATTTGATAGTTGGAGATCCCGCTACTTGGACATATATCCTTCACGAAAAACTGTACCTGTGTCTGGGCTGCTTTGCGAGCTGCCTAGCCAAATTGTTGTCCAGCTACTGCACCGCTCCCTATTGCTCTGAACTCATCATCATGTGTGCCTCCTTCTCATAGCCACAGCTCCAGCAGGGACCACCAACTGTGTGACAGCTGCGCAATTCAGTGGCTACACCCCTTCTCACGGAGAGCTAGCGGATGGGTGCGCAGACAAGGCTTGCTCAAAATGACCCCTCAGGATGTCCAGTGCTGGCTTTGTAGGGGTGTGGACATTATCTCCTTCTCGTGCCCAAAGCTCCAACAGACTGTTGCGGGGGTAGGTGGGGGTTGGATTCCAGTGGTCAGAGTCTCCAGTGGTATGTCTTGTGAATTTTGATCCCATGGGGCAATATTGATTAGCTTTTGAATTAGATACAATCTGTCAGGTAACGCAGGAACTAGATGAGGAACCACATATTTGTGCAATAATACAAGGACATACACTATCATTATTAGTTGATACTGGAGCAACTTACACTTATACTTGTATTAATATTTCTCATGTCCCACATATTAATGAAACCATTATTTGTTAGCGGTTATGAATGTTTGGTGGGGTTAGGAATTTTGGTGAATTTTGATAACATTATGAGAACTGAAGTACGACAATATGCTGTTAAGTGTCGTGATCTCTTTAAATCTAAGGCATGTGAAAAGTCATCATTCATTCATCATCATCGGAAAATCAAAATGCCTCCCTGGCAGATTATTGGTGGGCCTGTGGCCCAGAGTGGGGATTGCATAATACTCTGCCAGAAGACTGGGATCTTTGCGGACGTGTTAATGCAATGTTCAATTGTGTATGCATTAGATAATAGAAGTGTAGCTCATGTTTCATCTGGTAATTATTTAACTTTTTGAGTGTTGAACTTGCAGAATATGCCTGTCGGGATACTAAGATTGATCAGTGGTTTAATCATTGGATTAAAACTACCTTTGGTCCTTTTACTGCATGGTTTGTCAAAATAGCTATTTTAATTGAAGGCATTCTTCTCATTGTTTCTTTTGTGTTTGTTGTCTTGTTTTCTGTCTGAGAATCTTGTTCGTGAGGATAGCGGCAGGACAAGTTAGATCTCAAATGGTCCTGTCGGGGCTGGCTGAGTGGCTTTGGGAAAAGAAGATTTTTTGTGGAAACAAGGAACTGTCAACCAGCCCTGGCAGGAAGGAGCAGTTTACAGTCATTGCATAACAACATGAAATGAAATTCACATACTTATATGCGTCCCACTTCATAAAGATTGCAATACAGTAACAAGAATAAAAACTGACATGCACGTACACAGAAAGGAAAATTCAATGAAAATGAAAATGTTTTATTGCTATTTTCTCTTTCAGGATTATTATCAATGGGACTTTGATAAGAATGAATTTGCATTTAGTAGCTTGTTGTAATGTTAATTAATGTAAGGAACTAGTTGCATGAAATGAGAGATATCTCTTAAGAGAGAGTTTTCAGAGTTATTCTGGGAAATGAAAGTTATGGAACCTTCTGAATGATCAAAATGATGTCAGAAACATCACATACATGTTTTGTTACAACTCCACACTGAATTACAAAAATTGTTGAACTACCTGGTATTGCACTGAGCGTTCTGTGTGTTGAGATAAGTGGTGCGCATGCTTAACATTCACAACGTGACATACATGTAATGTTACAACTGTGCACTCAAATACAAAAAATGGTGAACTACCTGGTAGTTGAGAGTTCTGTGTGGTGAGATGAGTGGCACGCATGTTTAATATTTACAACGTGACATACAAGTAATGTTACAACTGTGCTCTCAAATACAGCAAATGCTGAACTACCTGGTACTACGCTGAGAGTTCTGTGTGGAGATGAATTGAGCCCGTGTTTAATATTCACAACATCACATACATGTATTGTTACAACTGTACACTGAATTACAAAAAATGCTGAACTACCTGGTTTTACAGTTAGAGTTCTGTGTTGAGATGAGTGGCGCGCGTGTTTAATGTTTACAACATCACATACATGTTTTGTTAACACTCCACACTGAATATAAAAAATTGCTGAACTACCGTAAAATACCTAATAATAGCCGAGTTCCAATCAATCGCCGGATTCCCTTTAATTGCCGGGTGCAGGTGTAAATTTTGATAAATAAAGGCCGGTTCCAAATAAATGCCCGGTGTAATTCATTGTACACCACTGTAGCTGCACGTTGTTCTTTTTCGCCTGTTTTGTTTACTGTTCACATAGCTGTGGTTTCTTTCAGTAAGTCTTTACTACACAATCAGGGGAGATGTGTGAGAAAATGATCCTTCTTTCAGGTCGTGTTATCAAAAGAGTTTTGTTGTAAGCCATCATTTGCAATAACCTTTCATTCATATAGCAATGTTACGAGGGGTGCAGGGAGGGCCTACCGGCATTCCAAATCCGAAGTAACGATAATGTTTGTCAATCTCACGTGTAGCCTACAATGCACATTTCATAGATGTAATCATTATCATCTATCGACTGTTTTAAGCACATCTACTAGCAAAGAAACACCATTATACACACACTGCCCATTTTAAACATCAAAGTTTATTGGTTTTTAGCATTTTAAAAGCACAACTGTGTTTCTGTTACTCACCACCATGCAAACTCTCCGAACTTCCTGGTTTCCGTGGAGAAACCGAGGGACTGTACCACAGGCTGGATATGGGGGAGTTTCAACTATTATGATAGGGGTGTTTTACGGGTGAATGGGAAACGGGTATTTTATTCTGCACATAAGGCTTTTTGGTTGATGAAAATTATTTTGAATTATTGTGCATTTTGTATGTTTCCTTTAATTATTATTTTTGGTCACAATGTTATTTAGTTAATTTAAAACAGTGAAAGTTGTAGTTGTATTGATTAAAAGAATTTGAATACCATATTTTACCAGTTTTGTTGAGCAAGATTTTTGTGAGGAAGGAATTAATCGCCTGTCCCAAATAGCCGCCTGTTCTCAAATAAATGCCTGGTCTGTTAAGTGATTGAAACAAATAATAGCCCCGGCTACTATTTGGTATTTTACGGTACCTGGTATTGCACTGAGCGTTCTGTGTATTGAGATAACTGGTGCGCATGTTTAACATTCACAACGTGACATACATGTAATGTTACAACTGTACACTGAATTACAAAAAAGGCTGAAATACCTGGTATTGCACTGAGCGTTCTGTGTGTTGAGATAAGTGGTGCGCATGCTTAACATTCACAATGTGACATACATGTAATGTTACAACTGTGCACTCAAATACAAAAAATGGTGAACTACCTGGTACTACGCTGAGAGTTCTGTGTGTGGAGATGAATTGAGCCCGTGTTTAATATTCACAACATCACATACATGTATTGTTACAACTGTACACTGAATTACAAAAAATGCTGAACTACCTGGTTTTACAGTTAGAGTTCTGTGTTGTGAGATGAGTTCCGCGCGTGTTTAATGTTCACAACATCACATACATGTATTGTTACAACTCCACACTGAATTACAAAAATTCCTGAACTACCTGGTATTGCACTGAGCGTTCTGTGTATTGAGATAACTGGTGCGCATGTTTAACATTCACAACGTGACATACATGTAATGTTACAACTGTACACTGAATTACAAAAAAGGCTGAAATACCTGGTATTGCACTGAGCGTTCTGTGTGTTGAGATAAGTGGTGCGCATGCTTAACATTCACAATGTGACATACATGTAATGTTACAACTGTACACTGAATTACAAAAAAGGCTGAAATACCTGGTATTGCACTGAGCGTTCTGTGTGTTGAGATAAGTGGTGCGCATGCTTAACATTCACAATGTGACATACATGTAATGTTACAACTGTGCACTCAAATACAAAAAATGGTGAACTACCTGGTAGTTGAGAGTTCTGTGTGGTGAGATGAGTGGCGCTCGTGTTTAATATTTACAACATGACATACATGTAATGTTACAACTGTGCTCTCAAATACAGCAAATGCTGAACTACCTGGTACTACGCTGAGAGTTCTGTGTGGAGATGAATTGAGCCGTGTTTAATGTTCACAACATCACATACATGTATTGTTACAACTGTACACTGAATTACAAAAAATGCTGAACTACCTGGTTTTACAGTTAGAGTTCTGTGTTGTGAGATGAGTGGCGCGCGTGTTTAATGTTTACAACATCACATACATGTTTTGTTAAAACTCCACACTGAATTACAAAAATTGCTGAACTACCTGGTATTGCACTGAGCGTTCTGTGTGTTGAGATAAGTGGTGCGCATGCTTAACATTCACAATGTGACATACATGTAATGTTACAACTGTGCACTCGAATACAAAAAATGGTGAACTACCTGGTACTACGCTGAGAGTTCTGTGTGTGGAGATGAGTTCCGCACGTGTTTAATGTTCACAAAATCACATACATGTATTGTTACAACTCCACACTGAATTACAAAAAATCCTGAACTACCTGGTATTGCACTGAGCGTTCTGTGTGTTGAGATAAGTCGTGCGCATGTTTAACATTCACAACGTGACATACATGTAATGTTACAACTTTGCAGTCAAATACAGAAAATGCTGAACTACCTGGTATTGCACTGAGGGTTCTGTGTGTTGAGATGAGTGGAGCGCATGTTTATTATTCACAACATGACATACATGTAATGTTACAACTGTGCACTCAAAAACAAAAAATGGTGAACTACTTGGTAGTTGAGAGTTCTCTGTGGTGAGATGAGTGGCCCTCATGTTTAATATTTACAACATGACATACATGTAAAGTTACAACTGTGCACTCAAATACAGAAAATGGTGAACTACTTGGTAGTAGAGAGTTCTGTGTGGTGAGATGAGTTGCGCGCGTGTTTAATGTTCACAACATCACATACATGTATTGTTACAACTGTACACTGATTTACAAAAAATGCTGAACTACCTGGTTTTACAGTTAGAGTTCTGTGTTGTGAGATGAGTTGCGTGCATGTTTATTATTCACAACATGACATACATATAATGTTGCAACTGTGCACTCAAATACAAAAAATGGTGAACTATCTGGTAGATGAGAGTTCTGTGTGGTGAGATGAGTGGCGCTCGTGTTTAATATTTACAACATGACATACATGTAATGTTACAACTCTGCTCTCAAATACAGCAAATGCTGAACTACCTGGTACTACACTGAGAGTTCTGTGTGTGGATATGAGTTGCGCGCATGTTTATTATTCACAACATGACATACATGTAATGTTACAACTGTGCACTCAAATACAGAAAATGGTGAACTACTTGGTAGTAGAGAGTTCTGTGTGGTGAGATGAGTTGCGCGCGTGTTTAATGTTCACAACATCACATACATGTATTGTTACAACTCTGCACTGACTTACAAAAAATGCTGAACTACCTGGTTTTACAGTTAGAGTTCTGTGTTGTGAGATGAGTTGCGCGCATGTTTATTATTCACAACATGACATACATGTAATGTTACAACTGTGCACTCAAATACAGAAAATGGTGAACTACCTGGTAGTTGAGAGTTCTGTGTGGTGAGATGAGCTGCGCTCGTGTTTAATATTTACAACATGACATACATGTAATGTTACAACTGTGCTCTCAAATACAGCAAATGCTGAACTACCTGGTACTACGCTGAGAGTTCTGTGTGTGGAGATGAATTGAGCCCATGTTTAATATTCACAACATCACATACATGTATTGTTACAACTGTACAATGAATTACAAAAAATGCTGAACTACCTGGTTTTACAGTTAGAGTTCTGTGTTGTGAGATGAGTTGCGCGCGTGTTTAATGTTTACAACATCACATACCTGTTTTGTTACAACTCCACACTGAATTACAAAAATTCTGAACTACCTGGTATTCCACTGAGCGTTCTGTGTGTTCAGATAAGTGGTGCACATGTTTAACATTCACAACGTGACATACATGTAATATTGCAACTGTGCACTCAAATACAAAAAATGGTGAACTATCTGGTAGTTGAGAGTTCTGTGTGGTGAGATGAGTGGCGCTCGTGTTTAATATTTACAACATGACATACATGTTGTAACAACTCTGCTCTCAAATACAGCAAATGCTGAACTACCTGGTACTACACTGAAAGTTCTGTGTGTGGATATGAGTTGCGCGCATGTTTATTATTCACAACATGACATACATGTAATGTTACAACTGTGCACTCAAATACAGAAAATGGTGAACTACTTGGTAGTAGAGAGCTCTGTGTGGTGAGATGAGTTGCGCGCGTGTTTAATGTTCACAGCATCACATAGATGTATTGTTACAACTGTACACTGACTTACAAAAAATGCTGAACTACCTGGTTTTACAGTTAGAGTTCTGTGTTGTGAGATGAGTTACGCGCATGTTTATTATTCACAACATGACATACATGTAATGTTACAACTGTGCACTCAAATACAGAAAATGGTGAACTACTTGGTAGTAGAGAGTTCTGTGTGGTGAGATGAGTTGCGCGCGTGTTTAATGTTCACAGCATCACATAGATGTATTGTTACAACTGTACACTGACTTACAAAAAATGCTGAACTACCTGGTTTTACAGTTAGAGTTCTGTGTTGTGAGATGAGTTGCGCGCATGTTTAATGTTCACAACATCACATACATGTATTGTTACAACTCCACACTGAATTACAAAAATTCCTGAACTACCTGGTATTGCACTGAGCGTTCTGTGTGTTGAGATAAGTGGTGCACATGTTTAACATTCACAACGTGACATACATGTAATGTTACAACTTTGCAGTCAAATACAGAAAATGCTGAACTACCTGGTATTGCACTGAGGGTTCTGTGTGTTGAGATGAGTGGCGCGCATGTTTATTATTCACAACATGACATACATGTAATATTGCAACTGTGCACTCAAATACAAAAAATGGTGAACTATCTGGTAGTTGAGAGTTCTGTGTGGTGAGATGAGTGGCGCTCGTGTTTAATATTTACAACATGACATACATGTAATGTTACAACTCTGCTCTCAAATACAGCAAATGCTGAACTACCTGGTACTACACTGAGAGTTCTGTGTGTGGATATGAGTTGCGCGCATGTTTATTATTCACAACATGACATACATGTAATGTTACAACTGTGCACTCAAATACAGAAAATGGTGAACTACTTGGTAGTAGAGAGTTCTGTGTGGTGAGATGAGTTGCGCGCGTGTTTAATGTTCACAGCATCACATAGATGTATTGTTACAACTGTACACTGACTTACAAAAAATGCTGAACTACCTGGTTTTACAGTTAGAGTTCTGTGTTGTGAGATGAGTTGCGCGCATGTTTAATGTTTACAACATCACATACCTGTTTTGTTACAACTCCACACTGAATTACAAAAATTGCTGAACTACCTGGTATTCCACTGAGCGTTCTGTGTGTTGAGATAAGTGGTGCACATGTTTAACATTCACAACGTGACATACATGTAATGTTACAACTTTGCAGTCAAATACAGAAAATGCTGAACTACCTGGTATTGCACTGAGGGTTCTGTGTGTTGAGATGAGTGGCGCGCATGTTTATTATTCACAACATGACATACATGTAATATTGCAACTGTGCACTCAAATACAGAAAATGGTGAACTATCTGGTAGTTGAGAGTTCTGTGTGGTGAGATGAGTGGCGCTCGTGTTTAATATTTACAACATGACATTCATTTTGTAACAACTCTGCTCTCAAATACAGCAAATGCTGAACTACCTGGTACTACACTGAAAGTTCTGTGTGTGGATATGAGTTGCGCGCATGTTTATTATTCACAACATGACATACATGTAATGTTACAACTGTGCACTCAAATACAGAAAATGGTGAACTACCTGGTAGTTGAGAGTTCTGTGTGGTGAGATGAGTGGCGCTCGTGTTTAATATTTACAACATGACATACATGTAATGTTACAACTCTGCTTTCAAATACAGCAAATGCTGAACTACCTGGTACTACACTGAGAGTTCTGTGTGTGGATATGAGTTGCGCGCATGTTTATTATTCACAACATGACATACATGTAATGTTACAACTGTGCACTCAAATACAGAAAATGGTGAACTACTTGGTAGTAGAGAGTTCTGTGTGGTGAGATGAGTTGCGCGCGTGTTTAATGTTCACAACATCACATACATGTATTGTTACAACTCTACACTGACTTACAAAAAATGCTGAACTACCTGGTTTTACAGTTAGAGTTCTGTGTTGTGAGATGAGTTGCGCGCATGTTTATTATTCACAACATGACATACATGTAATGTTACAACTGTGCACTCAAATACAGAAAATGGTGAACTACCCGGTAGTTGAGAGTTCTGTGTGGTGAGATGAGTGGCGCTCGTGTTTAATATTTACAACATGACATACATGTAATGTTACAACTCTGCTCTCAAATACAGCAAATGCTGAACTACCTGGTACTACACTGAGAGTTCTCTGTGTGGAGATGAATTGAGCCGTGTTTAATATTTACAACATCACATACATGTATTGTTACCACTGTACACTGAATTACAAAAAAGGCTGAACTACCTGGTTTTACAGTTAGAGTTCTGTGTTGTGAGATGAGTGGCGCGCGTGTTTAATGTTTACAACATCACATACATGTTTTGTTACAACTCCACACTGAATTACAAAAATTGCTGAACTACCTGGTATTGAACTGAGCGTTCTGTGTGTTGAGATAAGTGGTGCGCATGCTTAACATTCACAATGTGACATACATGTAATGTTACAACTGTGCACTCAAATACAAAAAATGGTGAACTACCTGGTACTACGCTGAGAGTTCTGTGTCTGGAGATGAATTGAGCCCGTGTTTAATATTCACAACATCACATACATGTATTGTTACAACTGTATACTGAATTACAAAAAATGCTGAACTACCTGGTTTTACAGTTAGAGTTCTGTGTTGTGAGATGAGTTGCGCGCGTGTTTAATGTTTACAACATCACATACCTGTTTTGTTACAACTCCACACTGAATTACAAAAATTGCTGAACTACCTGGTATTCCACTGAGCGTTCTGTGTGTTGAGATAAGTGGTGCACATGTTTAACATTCACAACGTGACATACATGTATTGTTACAACTTTGCAGTCAAATACAGAAAATGCTGAACTACCTGGTATTGCACTGAGGGTTCTGTGTGTTGAGATGAGTGGCGCGCATGTTTATTATTCACAACATGACATACATGTAATATTGCAACTGTGCACTCAAATACAAAAAATGGTGAACTATCTGGTAGTTCAGAGTTCTGTGTGGTGAGATGAGCTGCGCTCGTGTTTAATATTTACAACATGACATACATGTAATGTTACAACTGTGCTCACAAATACAGCAAATGCTGAACTACCTGGTACTACGCTGAGAGTTCTGTGTGTGGAGATGAATTGAGCCCGTGTTTAATATTCACATCACATACATGTATTGTTACAACTGTACACTGAATTACAAAAAATGCTGAACTACCTGGTTTTACAGTTAGAGGTCTGTGTTGTGAGATGAGTTGCGCGCGTGTTTAATGTTTACAACATCACATACCTGTTTTGTTACAACTCCACACTGAATTACAAAAATTGCTGAACTACCTGGTATTCCACTGAGCGTTCTGTGTGTTGAGATAAGTGGTGCACATGTTTAACATTCACAACGTGACATACATGTAATGTTACAACTTTGCAGTCAAATACAGAAAATGCTGAACTACCTGGTATTGCACTGAGGGTTCTGTGTGTTGAGATGAGTGGCGCGCATGTTTATTATTCACAACATGACATACATGTAATATTGCAACTGTGCACTCAAATACAAAAAATGGTGAACTATCTGGTAGTTGAGAGTTCTGTGTGGTGAGATGAGTGGCGCTCGTGTTTAATATTTACAACATGACATACATATAATGTTACAACTCTGCCCTCAAATACAGCAAATGCTGAACTACCTGTTACTACACTGAGAGTTCTTTGTGTGGATATGAGTTGCGCACATGTTTATTATTCACAACATGACATACATGTAATGTTACAACTGTGCAGTCAAATACAGAAAATGGTGAACTACTTGGTAGTAGAGAGTTCTGTGTGGTGAGATGAGTTGCGCGCGTGTTTAATGTTCACAGCATCACATAGATGTATTGTTACAACTGTACACTGACTTACAAAAAATGCTGAATTACCTGGTTTTACAGTTAGAGTTCTGTGTTGTGAGATGAGTTGCGCGCATGTTTATTATTCACAACATGACATACATGTAATGTTACAACTGTGCACTCAAATACAGAAAATGGTGAACTACCTGGTAGTTGAGAGTTCTGTGTGGTGAGATGAGTGGCGCTCGTGTTTAATATTTACAACATGACATACATGTAATGTTACAACTCTGCTCTCAAATACAGCAAATGCTGAACTACCTGGTACTACACTGAGGGTTCTGTGTGTTGAGATGAGTGGCGCGCATGTTTATTATTCACAACATGACATACATGTAATATTGCAACTGTGCACTGAAATACAAAAAATGGTGAACTCTCTGGTAGTTGAGAGTTCTGTGTGTGGATATGAGTTGCGCGCATGTTTATTATTCACAACATGACATACATGTAATGTTACAACTGTGCACTCAAATACAGAAAATGGAGAACTACTTAGTAGTAGAGAGTTCTGTGTGGTGAGATGAGTTGCGCGCGTGTTTAATGTTCACAACATCACAGTTACAACTCTACACTGACTTACCAAAAATGGTGAACTACCTGGTTTTAAAGTTAGAGTTCTGTGTTGTGAGATGAGTTGCGCGCATGTTTATTATTCACAACATGACATACATGTAATGTTACAACTGTGCACTCAAATACAGAAAATGGTGAACTACCCGGTAGTTGAGAGTTCTGTGTGGTGAGATGAGTGGCGCTCGTGTTTAATATTTACAACATGACATACATGTAATGTTACAACTCTGCTCTCAAATACAGCAAATGCTGAACTACCTGGTACTACACTGAGAGTTCTCTGTGTGGAGATGAATTGAGCCGTGTTTAATATTTACAACATCACATACATGTATTGTTACCACTGTACACTGAATTACAAAAAATGCTGAACTACCTGGTTTTACAGTTAGAGTTCTGTGTTGTGAGATGAGTGGCGCGCGTGTTTAATGTTTACAACATCACATACATGTTTTGTTACAACTCCACACTGAATTACAAAAATTGCTGAACTACCTGGTATTGCACTGAGCGTTCTGTGTGTTGAGATAAGTGGTGCGCATGCTTATCATTCACAATGTGACATACATGTAATGTTACAACTGTGCACTCAAATACATAAAATGGTGAACTACCTGGTACTACGCTGAGAGTTCTGTGTCTGGAGATGAATTGAGCCCGTGTTTAATATTCACAACATCACATACATGTATTGTTACAACTGTATACTGAATTACAAAAAATGCTGAACTACCTGGTTTTACAGTTAGAGTTCTGTGTTGTGAGATGAGTTCCGCGCGTGTTTAATGTTCACAACATCACATACATGTATTGTTACAACTCCACACTGAATTACAAAAATTCCTGAACTACCTGGTATTGCACTGAGCGTTCTGTGTGTTGAGATAAGTGGTGCACATGTTTAACATTCACAACGTGACATACATGTAATGTTACAACTTTGCAGTCAAATACAGAAAATGCTGAACTACCTGGTATTGCACTGAGGGTTCTGTGTGTTGAGATGAGTGGCGCGCATGTTTATTATTCACAACATGACATACATGTAATATTGCAACTGTGCACTCAAATACAAAAAATGGTGAACTATCTGGTAGTTGAGAGTTCTGTGTGGTGAGATGAGTGGCGCTCGTGTTTAATATTTACAACATGACATACATGTAATGTTACAACTCTGCTCTCAAATACAGCAAATGCTGAACTACCTGGTACTACACTGAGAGTTCTGTGTGTGGATGTGAGTTGCGCGCATGTTTATTATTCACAACATGACATACATGTAATGTTACAACTGTGCACTCAAATGCAGAAAATGGTGAACTACCAGGTAGTTGAGAGTTCTGTGTGGTGAGATGAGCTGCGCTCGTGTTTAATATTTACAACATGACATACATGTAATGTTACAACTGTGCTCTCAAATACAGCAAATGCTGAACTACCTGGTACTACTCTGAGAGTTCTGTGTGTGGAGATGAATTGAGCCCGTGTTTAATATTCACAACATCACATACATGTATTGTTACAACTGTACACTGAATTACAAAAAATGCTGAACTACCTGGTTTTACAGTTAGAGTTCTGTGTTGTGAGATGAGTTGCGCGCGTGTTTAATGTTTACAACATCACATACCTGTTTTGTTACAGCTCCACACTGAATTACAAAAATTGCTGAACTACCTGGTATTCCACTGAGCGTTCTGTGTGTTGAGATAAGTGGTGCACATGTTTAACATTCACAACGTGACATACATGTAATGTTACAACTTTGCAGTCAAATACAGAAAATGCTGAACTACCTGGTATTGCACTGAGGGTTCTGTGTGTTGAGATGAGTGGCGCGCATGTTTATTATTCACAACATGACATACATGTAATATTGCAACTGTGCACTCAAATACAAAAAATGGTGAACTATCTGGTAGTTGAGAGTTCTGTGTGGTGAGATGAGTGGCGCTCGTGTTTAATATTTACAACATGACATACATGTAATGTTACAACTCTGCTCTCAAATACAGCAAATGCTGAACTACCTAGTACTACACTGAGAGTTCTGTGTGTGGATGTGAGTTGCGCGCATGTTTATTATTCACAACATGACATACATGTAATGTTACAACTGTGCACTCAAATGCAGAAAATGGTGAACTACCAGGTAGTTGAGAGTTCTGTGTGGTGAGATGAGCTGCGCTCGTGTTTAATATTTACAACATGACATACATGTAATGTTACAACTGTGCTCTCAAATACAGCAAATGCTGAACTACCTGGTACTACGCTGAGAGTTCTGTGTGTGGAGATGAATTGAGCCCGTGTTTAATATTCACAACATCACATACATGTATGGTTACAACTGTACACTGAATTACAAAAAATGCTGAACTACCTGGTTTTACAGTTAGAGTTCTGTGTTGTGAGATGAGTTGCGCGCGTGTTTAATGTTTACAACATCACATACCTGTTTTGTTACAACTCCACACTGAATTACAAAAATTGCTGAACTACCTGGTATTCCACTGAGCGTTCTGTGTGTTAAGATAAGTGGTGCAATTGTTTAACATTCACAACGTGACATACATGTAATGTTACAACTTTGCAGTCAAATACAGAAAATGCTGAACTACCTGGTATTGCACTGAGGGTTCTGTGTGTTGAGATGAGTGGCGCGCATGTTTATTATTCACAACATGACATACATGTAATATTGCAACTCTGCACTCAAATACAAAAAATGGTGAACTATCTGGTAGTTGAGAGTTCTGTGTGGTGAGATGAGTGGCGCTCGTGTTTAATATTTACAACATGACATACATATAATGTTACAACTCTGCCCTCAAATACAGCAAATGCTGAACTACCTGTTACTACACTGAGAGTTCTTTGTGTGGATATGAGTTGCGCACATGTTTATTATTCACAACATGACATACATGTAATGTTACAACTGTGCAGTCAAATACAGAAAATGGTGAACTACTTGGTAGTAGAGAGTTCTGTGTGGTGAGATGAGTTGCGCGCGTGTTTAATGTTCACAGCATCACATAGATGTATTGTTACAACTGTACACTGACTTACAAAAAATGCTGAATTACCTGGTTTTACAGTTAGAGTTCTGTGTTGTGAGATGAGTTGCGCGCATGTTTATTATTCACAACATGACATACATGTAATGTTACAACTGTGCACTCAAATACAGAAAATGGTGAACTACCTGGTAGTTGAGAGTTCTGTGTGGTGAGATGAGTGGCGCTCGTGTTTAATATTTACAACATGACATACATGTAATGTTACAACTCTGCTCTCAAATACAGCAAATGCTGAACTACCTGGTACTACACTGAGAGTTCTGTGTGTGGATATGAGTTTCGCGCATGTTTATTATTCACAACATGACATACATGTAATGTTACAACTGTGCACTCAAATACAGAAAATGGTGAACTACTTGGTAATAGAGAGTTCTGTGTGGTGAGATGAGTTGCGCGCGTGTTTAATGTTCACAGCATCACATAGATGTATTGTTACAACTGTACACTGACTTACAAAAAATGCTGAACTACCTGGTTTTACAGTTAGAGTTCTGTGTTGTGAGATGATTTGCGCGCATGTTTATTATTCACAACATGACATACATGTAATGTTACAACTGTGCACTCAAATACAGAAAATGGTGAACTACCTGGTAGTTGAGAGTTCTGTGTGGTGAGATGAGTGGCGCTCGTGTTTAATATTTACAACATGACATACATGTAATGTTACAACTCTGCTCTCAAATACAGCAAATGCTGAACTACCTGGTACTACACTGAGAGTTCTGTGTGTGGATATGAATTGAGCCTGTTTTTTATATTCACAACATCACATACATGTATTGTTACAACTGTACACTGAATTACAAAAAATGCTGAACTACCTGGTTTTACAGTTAGAGGTCTGTGTTGTGAGATGAGTTGCGCGCGTGTTTAATGTTTACAACATCACATACCTGTTTTGTTACAACTCCACACTGAATTACAAAAATTGCTGAACTACCTGGTATTCCACTGAGCGTTCTGTGTGTTGAGATAAGTGGTGCACATGTTTAACATTCACAACGTGACATACATGTAATGTTACAACTTTGCAGTCAAATACAGAAAATGCTGAACTACCTGGTATTGCACTGAGGGTTCTGTGTGTTGAGATGAGTGGCGCGCATGTTTATTATTCACAACATGACATACATGTAATATTGCAACTGTGCACTCAAATACAAAAAATGGTGAACTATCTGGTAGTTGAGAGTTCTGTGTGGTGAGATGAGTGGCGCTCGTGTTTAATATTTACAACATGACATACATATAATGTTACAACTCTGCCCTCAAATACAGCAAATGCTGAACTACCTGTTACTACACTGAGAGTTCTTTGTGTGGATATGAGTTGCGCACATGTTTATTATTCACAACATGACATACATGTAATGTTACAACTGTGCAGTCAAATACAGAAAATGGTGAACTACTTGGTAGTAGAGAGTTCTGTGTGGTGAGATGAGTTGCGCGCGTGTTTAATGTTCACAGCATCACATAGATGTATTGTTACAACTGTACACTGACTTACAAAAAATGCTGAATTACCTGGTTTTACAGTTAGAGTTCTGTGTTGTGAGATGAGTTGCGCGCATGTTTATTATTCACAACATGACATACATGTAATGTTACAACTGTGCACTCAAATACAGAAAATGGTGAACTACCTGGTAGTTGAGAGTTCTGTGTGGTGAGATGAGTGGCGCTCGTGTTTAATATTTACAACATGACATACATGTAATGTTACAACTCTGCTCTCAAATACAGCAAATGCTGAACTACCTGGTACTACACTGAGAGTTCTGTGTGTGGATATGAGTTTCGCGCATGTTTATTATTCACAACATGACATACATGTAATGTTACAACTGTGCACTCAAATACAGAAAATGGTGAACTACTTGGTAATAGAGAGTTCTGTGTGGTGAGATGAGTTGCGCGCGTGTTTAATGTTCACAGCATCACATAGATGTATTGTTACAACTGTACACTGACTTACAAAAAATGCTGAACTACCTGGTTTTACAGTTAGAGTTCTGTGTTGTGAGATGAGTTGCGCGCATGTTTATTATTCACAACATGACATACATGTAATGTTACAACTGTGCACTCAAATGCAGAAAATGGTGAACTACCAGGTAGTTGAGAGTTCTGTGTGGTGAGATGAGTGGCGCTCGTGTTTAATATTTACAACATGACATACATGTAATGTTACAACTCTGCTCTCAAATACAGCAAATGCTGAACTACCTGGTACTACGCTGAGAGTTCTGTGTGTGGAGATGAATTGAGCCCGTGTTTAATATTCACAACATCACATACATGTATTGTTACAACTGTACACTGAATTACAAAAAATGCTGAACTACCTGGTTTTACAGTTAGAGTTCTGTGTTGTGAGATGAGTTGCGCGCGTGTTTAATGTTTACAACATCACATACCTGTTTTGTTACAACTCCACACTGAATTACAAAAATTGCTGAACTACCTGGTATTCCACTGAGCGTTCTGTGTGTTGAGATAAGTGGTGCACATGTTTAACATTCACAACGTGACATACATGTAATGTTACAACTTTGCAGTCAAATACAGAAAATGCTGAACTACCTGGTATTGCACTGAGGGTTCTGTGTGTTGAGATGAGTGGCGCGCATGTTTATTATTCACAACATGACATACATGTAATGTTACAACTGTGCACTCAAATACAGAAAGTGGTGAACTACTTGGTAGTAGAGAGTTCTGTGTGGTGAGATGAGTTGCGCGCGTGTTTAATGTTCACAGCATCACATAGATGTATTGTTACAACTGTACACTGAATTACAAAAAATGCTGAACTACCTGGTTTTACAGTTAGAGTTCTGTGTTGTGAGATGAGTTGCGCGCATGTTTAATGTTCACAACATCACATACATGTATTGTTACAACTCCACACTGAATTACAAAAATTCCTGAACTACCTGGTATTCCACTGAGCGTTCTGTGTGTTGAGATAAGTGGTGCACATGTTTAACATTCACAACGTGACATACATGTAATGTTACAACTTTGCAGTCAAATACAGAAAATGCTGAACTACCTGGTATTACACTGAGGGTTCTGTGTGTTGAGATGAGTGGCGCGCATGTTTATTATTCACAACATGACATACATGTAATATTGCAACTGTGCACTCAAGTACAAAAAATGGTGAACTATCTGGTAGTTGAGAGTTCTGTGTGGTGAGATGAGTGGCGCTCGTGTTTAATATTTACAACATGACATACATATAATGTTACAACTCTGCTCTCAAATACAGCAAATGCTGAACTACCTGTTACTACACTGAGAGTTCTTTGTGTGGATATGAGTTGCGCGCATGTTTATTATTCACAACATGACATACATGTAATGTTACAACTGTGCAGTCAAATACAGAAAATGGTGAACTACTTGGTAGTAGAGAGTTCTTTGTGGTGAGATGAGTTGCGCGCGTGTTTAATGATCACAGCATCACATAGATGTATTGTTACAACTGTACACTGACTTACAAAAAATGCTGAACTACCTGGTTTTACAGTTAGAGTTCTGTGTTGTGAGATGAGTTGCGCGCATGTTTATTATTCACAACATGACATACATGTAATGTTACAACTGTGCACTCAAATACAGAAAATGGTGAACTACCTGGTAGTTGAGAGTTCTGTGTGGTGAGATGAGTGGCGCTCGTGTTTAATATTTACAACATGACATACATGTAATGTTACAACTCTGCTCTCAAATACAGCAAATGCTGAACTACCTGGTACTACACTGAGGGTTCTGTGTGTTGAGATGAGTGGCGCGCATGTTTATTATTCACAACATGACATACATGTAATATTGCAACTGTGCACTCAAATACAAAAAATGGTGAACTCTCTGGTAGTTGAGAGTTCTGTGTGTGGATATGAGTTGCGCGCATGTTTATTATTCACAACATGACATACATGTAATGTTACAACTGTGCACTCAAATACAGAAAATGGAGAACTACTTGGTAGTAGAGAGTTCTGTGTGGTGAGATGAGTTGCGCGCGTGTTTAATGTTCACAACATCACATACATGTATTGTTACAACTCTACACTGACTTACAAAAAATGCTGAACTACCTGGTTTTAAAGTTAGAGTTCTGTGTTGTGAGATGAGTTGCGCGCATGTTTATTATTCACAACATGACATACATGTAATGTTACAACTGTGCACTCAAATACAGAAAATGGTGAACTACCCGGTAGTTGAGAGTTCTGTGTGGTGAGATGAGTGGCGCTCGTGTTTAATATTTACAACATGACATACATGTAATGTTACAACTCTGCTCTCAAATACAGCAAATGCTGAACTACCTGGTACTACACTGAGAGTTCTCTGTGTGGAGATGAATTGAGCCATGTTTAATATTTACAACATCACATACATGTATTGTTACCACTGTACACTGAATTACAAAAAATGCTGAACTACCTGGTTTTACAGTTAGAGTTCTGTGTTGTGAGATGAGTGGCGCGCGTGTTTAATGTTTACAACATCACATACATGTTTTGTTACAACTCCACACTGAATTACAAAAATTGCTGAACTACCTGGTATTCCACTGAGCGTTCTGTGTGTTGAGATAAGTGGTGCACATGTTTAACATTCACAACGTGACATACATGTATTGTTACAACTTTGCAGTCAAATACAGAAAATGCTGAACTACCTGGTATTGCACTGAGGGTTCTGTGTGTTGAGATGAGTGGCGCGCATGTTTATTATTCACAACATGACATACATGTAATATTGCAACTGTGCACTCAAATACAAAAAATGGTGAACTATCTGGTAGTTCAGAGTTCTGTGTGGTGAGATGAGCTGCGCTCGTGTTTAATATTTACAACATGACATACATGTAATGTTACAACTGTGCTCACAAATACAGCAAATGCTGAACTACCTGGTACTACGCTGAGAGTTCTGTGTGTGGATATGAGTTTCGCGCATGTTTATTATTCACAACATGACATACATGTAATGTTACAACTGTGCACTCAAATACAGAAAATGGTGAACTACTTGGTAATAGAGAGTTCTGTGTGGTGAGATGAGTTGCGCGCGTGTTTAATGTTCACAGCATCACATAGATGTATTGTTACAACTGTACACTGACTTACAAAAAATGCTGAACTACCTGGTTTTACAGTTAGAGTTCTGTGTTGTGAGATGATTTGCGCGCATGTTTATTATTCACAACATGACATACATGTAATGTTACAACTGTGCACTCAAATACAGAAAATGGTGAACTACCTGGTAGTTGAGAGTTCTGTGTGGTGAGATGAGTGGCGCTCGTGTTTAATATTTACAACATGACATACATGTAATGTTACAACTCTGCTCTCAAATACAGCAAATGCTGAACTACCTGGTACTACACTGAGAGTTCTGTGTGTGGATATGAATTGAGCCTGTTTTTTATATTCACAACATCACATACATGTATTGTTACAACTGTACACTGAATTACAAAAAATGCTGAACTACCTGGTTTTACAGTTAGAGGTCTGTGTTGTGAGATGAGTTGCGCGCGTGTTTAATGTTTACAACATCACATACCTGTTTTGTTACAACTCCACACTGAATTACAAAAATTGCTGAACTACCTGGTATTCCACTGAGCGTTCTGTGTGTTGAGATAAGTGGTGCACATGTTTAACATTCACAACGTGACATACATGTAATGTTACAACTTTGCAGTCAAATACAGAAAATGCTGAACTACCTGGTATTGCACTGAGGGTTCTGTGTGTTGAGATGAGTGGCGCGCATGTTTATTATTCACAACATGACATACATGTAATATTGCAACTGTGCACTCAAATACAAAAAATGGTGAACTATCTGGTAGTTGAGAGTTCTGTGTGGTGAGATGAGTGGCGCTCGTGTTTAATATTTACAACATGACATACATATAATGTTACAACTCTGCCCTCAAATACAGCAAATGCTGAACTACCTGTTACTACACTGAGAGTTCTTTGTGTGGATATGAGTTGCGCACATGTTTATTATTCACAACATGACATACATGTAATGTTACAACTGTGCAGTCAAATACAGAAAATGGTGAACTACTTGGTAGTAGAGAGTTCTGTGTGGTGAGATGAGTTGCGCGCGTGTTTAATGTTCACAGCATCACATAGATGTATTGTTACAACTGTACACTGACTTACAAAAAATGCTGAATTACCTGGTTTTACAGTTAGAGTTCTGTGTTGTGAGATGAGTTGCGCGCATGTTTATTATTCACAACATGACATACATGTAATGTTACAACTGTGCACTCAAATACAGAAAATGGTGAACTACCTGGTAGTTGAGAGTTCTGTGTGGTGAGATGAGTGGCGCTCGTGTTTAATATTTACAACATGACATACATGTAATGTTACAACTCTGCTCTCAAATACAGCAAATGCTGAACTACCTGGTACTACACTGAGAGTTCTGTGTGTGGATATGAGTTTCGCGCAGGTTTATTATTCACAACATGACATACATGTAATGTTACAACTGTGCACTCAAATACAGAAAATGGTGAACTACTTGGTAATAGAGAGTTCTGTGTGGTGAGATGAGTTGCGCGCGTGTTTAATGTTCACAGCATCACATAGATGTATTGTTACAACTGTACACTGACTTACAAAAAATGCTGAACTACCTGGTTTTACAGTTAGAGTTCTGTGTTGTGAGATGAGTTGCGCGCATGTTTATTATTCACAACATGACATACATGTAATGTTACAACTGTGCACTCAAATGCAGAAAATGGTGAACTACCAGGTAGTTGAGAGTTCTGTGTGGTGAGATGAGTGGCGCTCGTGTTTAATATTTACAACATGACATACATGTAATGTTACAACTCTGCTCTCAAATACAGCAAATGCTGAACTACCTGGTACTACGCTGAGAGTTCTGTGTGTGGAGATGAATTGAGCCCGTGTTTAATATTCACAACATCACATACATGTATTGTTACAACTGTACACTGAATTACAAAAAATGCTGAACTACCTGGTTTTACAGTTAGAGTTCTGTGTTGTGAGATGAGTTGCGCGCATGTTTAATGTTCACAACATCACATACATGTATTGTTACAACTCCACACTGAATTACAAAAATTCCTGAACTACCTGGTATTCCACTGAGCGTTCTGTGTGTTGAGATAAGTGGTGCACATGTTTAACATTCACAACGTGACATACATGTAATGTTACAACTTTGCAGTCAAATACAGAAAATGCTGAACTACCTGGTATTGCACTGAGGGTTCTGTGTGTTGAGATGAGTGGCGCGCATGTTTATTATTCACAACATGACATACATGTAATATTGCAACTGTGCACTCAAGTACAAAAAATGGTGAACTATCTGGTAGTTGAGAGTTCTGTGTGGTGAGATGAGTGGCGCTCGTGTTTAATATTTACAACATGACATACATATAATGTTACAACTCTGCTCTCAAATACAGCAAATGCTGAACTACCTGTTACTACACTGAGAGTTCTTTGTGTGGATATGAGTTGCGCGCATGTTTATTATTCACAACATGACATACATGTAATGTTATAACTGTGCAGTCAAATACAGAAAATGGTGAACTACTTGGTAGTAGAGAGTTCTTTGTGGTGAGATGAGTTGCGCGCGTGTTTAATGATCACAGCATCACATAGATGTATTGTTACAACTGTACACTGACTTACAAAAAATGCTGAACTACCTGGTTTTACAGTTAGAGTTCTGTGTTGTGAGATGAGTTGCGCGCATGTTTATTATTCACAACATGACATACATGTAATGTTACAACTGTGCACTCAAATACAGAAAATGGTGAACTACCTGGTAGTTGAGAGTTCTGTGTGGTGAGATGAGTGGCGCTCGTGTTTAATATTTACAACATGACATACATGTAATGTTACAACTCTGCTCTCAAATACAGCAAATGCTGAACTACCTGGTACTACACTGAGAGTTCTGTGTGTGGATATGAATTGAGCCCGTTTTTTATATTCACAACATCACATACATGTATTGTTACAACTGTACACTGAATTACAAAAAATGCTGAACTACCTGGTTTTACAGTTAGAGGTCTGTGTTGTGAGATGAGTTGCGCGCGTGTTTAATGTTTACAACATCACATACCTGTTTTGTTACAACTCCACACTGAATTACAAAAATTGCTGAACTACCTGGTATTCCACTGAGCGTTCTGTGTGTTGAGATAAGTGGTGCACATGTTTAACATTCACAACGTGACATACATGTAATGTTACAACTTTGCAGTCAAATACAGAAAATGCTGAACTACCTGGTATTGCACTGAGGGTTCTGTGTGTTGAGATGAGTGGCGCGCATGTTTATTATTCACAACATGACATACATGTAATATTGCAACTGTGCACTCAAGTACAAAAAATGGTGAACTATCTGGTAGTTGAGAGTTCTGTGTGGTGAGATGAGTGGCGCTCGTGTTTAATATTTACAACATGACATACATATAATGTTACAACTCTGCTCTCAAATACAGCAAATGCTGAACTACCTGTTACTACACTGAGAGTTCTTTGTGTGGATATGAGTTGCGCGCATGTTTATTATTCACAACATGACATACATGTAATGTTACAACTGTGCAGTCAAATACAGAAAATGGTGAACTACTTGGTAGTAGAGAGTTCTTTGTGGTGAGATGAGTTGCGCGCGTGTTTAATGATCACAGCATCACATAGATGTATTGTTACAACTGTACACTGACTTACAAAAAATGCTGAATTACCTGGTTTTACAGTTAGAGTTCTGTGTTGTGAGATGAGTTGCGCGCATGTTTATTATTCACAACATGACATACATGTAATGTTACAACTGTGCACTCAAATACAGAAAATGGTGAACTACCTGGTAGTTGAGAGTTCTGTGTGGTGAGATGAGTGGCGCTCGTGTTTAATATTTACAACATGACATACATGTAATGTTACAACTCTGCTCTCAAATACAGCAAATGCTGAACTACCTGGTACTACACTGAGGGTTCTGTGTGTTGAGATGAGTGGCGCGCATGTTTATTATTCACAACATGACATACATGTAATATTGCAACTGTGCACTCAAATACAAAAAATGGTGAACTCTCTGGTAGTTGAGAGTTCTGTGTGTGGATATGAGTTGCGCGCATGTTTATTATTCACAACATGACATACATGTAATGTTACAACTGTGCACTCAAATACAGAAAATGGAGAACTACTTGGTAGTAGAGAGTTCTGTGTGGTGAGATGAGTTGCGCGCGTGTTTAATGTTCACAACATCACATACATGTATTGTTACAACTCTACACTGACTTACAAAAAATGCTGAACTACCTGGTTTTAAAGTTAGAGTTCTGTGTTGTGAGATGAGTTGCGCGCATGTTTATTATTCACAACATGACATACATGTAATGTTACAACTGTGCACTCAAATACAGAAAATGGTGAACTACCCGGTAGTTGAGAGTTCTGTGTGGTGAGATGAGTGGCGCTCGTGTTTAATATTTACAACATGACATACATGTAATGTTACAACTCTGCTCTCAAATACAGCAAATGCTGAACTACCTGGTACTACACTGAGAGTTCTCTGTGTGGAGATGAATTGAGCCATGTTTAATATTTACAACATCACATACATGTATTGTTACCACTGTACACTGAATTACAAAAAATGCTGAACTACCTGGTTTTACAGTTAGAGTTCTGTGTTGTGAGATGAGTGGCGCGCGTGTTTAATGTTTACAACATCACATACATGTTTTGTTACAACTCCACACTGAATTACAAAAATTGCTGAACTACCTGGTATTCCACTGAGCGTTCTGTGTGTTGAGATAAGTGGTGCACATGTTTAACATTCACAACGTGACATACATGTATTGTTACAACTTTGCAGTCAAATACAGAAAATGCTGAACTACCTGGTATTGCACTGAGGGTTCTGTGTGTTGAGATGAGTGGCGCGCATGTTTATTATTCACAACATGACATACATGTAATATTGCAACTGTGCACTCAAATACAAAAAATGGTGAACTATCTGGTAGTTCAGAGTTCTGTGTGGTGAGAGGAGCTGCGCTCGTGTTTAATATTTACAACATGACATACATGTAATGTTACAACTGTGCTCACAAATACAGCAAATGCTGAACTACCTGGTACTACGCTGAGAGTTCTGTGTGTGGAGATGAATTGAGCCCGTGTTTAATATTCACATCACATACATGTATTGTTACAACTGTACACTGAATTACAAAAAATGCTGAACTACCTGGTTTTACAGTTAGAGTTCTGTGTTGTGAGATGAGTTGCGCGCGTGTTTAATGTTTACAACATCACATACCTGTTTTGTTACAACTCCACACTGAATTACAAAAATTGCTGAACTACCTGGTATTCCACTGAGCGTTCTGTGTGTTGAGATAAGTGGTGCACATGTTTAACATTCACAACGTGACATACATGTAATGTTACAACTTTGCAGTCAAATACAGAAAATGCTGAACTACCTGGTATTGCACTGAGGGTTCTGTGTGTTGAGATGAGTGGCGCGCATGTTTATTATTCACAACATGACATACATGTAATATTGCAACTGTGCACTCAAATACAAAAAATGGTGAACTATCTGGTAGTTGAGAGTTCTGTGTGGTGAGATGAGTGGCGCTCGTGTTTAATATTTACAACATGACATACATATAATGTTACAACTCTGCCCTCAAATACAGCAAATGCTGAACTACCTGTTACTACACTGAGAGTTCTTTGTGTGGATATGAGTTGCGCGCATGTTTATTATTCACAACATGACATACATGTAATGTTACAACTGTGCAGTCAAATACAGAAAATGGTGAACTACTTGGTAGTAGAGAGTTCTGTGTGGTGAGATGAGTTGCGCGCGTGTTTAATGTTCACAGCATCACATAGATGTATTGTTACAACTGTACACTGACTTACAAAAAATGCTGAATTACCTGGTTTTACAGTTAGAGTTCTGTGTTGTGAGATGAGTTGCGCGCATGTTTATTATTCACAACATGACATACATGTAATGTTACAACTGTGCACTCAAATACAGAAAATGGTGAACTACCTGGTAGTTGAGAGTTCTGTGTGGTGAGATGAGTGGCGCTCGTGTTTAATATTTACAACATGACATACATGTAATGTTACAACTCTGCTTTCAAATACAGCAAATGCTGAACTACCTGGTACTACACTGAGGGTTCTGTGTGTTGAGATGAGTGGCGCGCATGTTTATTATTCACAACATGACATACATGTAATATTGCAACTGTGCACTCAAATACAAAAAATGGTGAACTATCTGGTAGTTGAGAGTTCTGTGTGGTGAGATGAGTGGCGCTCGTGTTTAATATTTACAACATGACATACATGTAATGTTACAACTCTGCTTTCAAATACAGCAAATGCTGAACTACCTGGTACTACACTGAGAGTTCTGTGTGTGGATATGAGTTGCGCGCATGTTTATTATTCACAACATGCCATACATGTAATGTTACAACTGTGCACTCAAATGCAGAAAATGGTGAACTACCAGGTAGTTGAGAGTTCTGTGTGGTTAGATGAGCTGCGCTCGTGTTTAATATTTACAACATGACATACATGTAATGTTACAACTGTGCTCTCAAATACAGCAAATGCTGAACTACCTGGTACTACGCTGAGAGTTCTGTGTGTGGAGATGAATTGAGCCCGTGTTTAATATTCACAACATCACATACATGTATTGTTACAACTGTACACTGAATTACAAAAAATGCTGAACTACCTGGTTTTACAGTTAGAGTTCTGTGTTGTGAGATGAGTTCCGCGCGTGTTTAATGTTTACAACATCACATACCTGTTTTGTTACAGCTCCACACTGAATTACAAAAATTGCTGAACTACCTGGTATTCCACTGAGCGTTCTGTGTGTTGAGATAAGTGGTGCACATGTTTAACATTGACAACGTGACATACATGTAATGTTACAACTTTGCAGTCAAATACAGAAAATGCTGAACTACCTGGTATTGCACTGAGGGTTCTGTGTGTTGAGATGAGTGGCGCGCATGTTTATTATTCACAACATGACATACATGTAATATTGCAACTGTGCACTCAAATACAAAAAATGGTGAACTATCTGGTAGTTCAGAGTTCTGTGTGGTGAGATGAGTGGCGCTCGTGTTTAATATTTACAACATGACATACATGTAATGTTACAACTCTGCTCTCAAATACAGAAAATGGTGAACTACTTGGTAGTAGAGAGTTCTGTGTGGTGAGATGAGTTGCGCGCGTGTTTAATGTTCACAACATCACATACATGTATTGTTACAACTCTACACTGACTTACAAAAAATGCTGAACTACCTGGTTTTAAAGTTAGAGTTCTGTGTTGTGAGATGAGTTGCGCGCATGTTTATTATTCACAACATGACATACATGTAATGTTACAACTGTGCAGTCAAATACAGAAAATGGAGAACTACTTGGTAGTAGAGAGTTCTGTGTGGTGAGAAGAGTTGCGCGCGTGTTTAATGTTCACAACATCACATACATGTATTGTTACAACTCTACACTGACTTACAAAAAATGCTGAACTACCTGGTTTTAAAGTTAGAGTTCTGTGTTGTGAGATGAGTTGCGCGCATGTTTATTATTCACAACATGACATACATGTAATGTTACAACTGTGCACTCAAATACAGAAAATGGTGAACTACCTGGTACTACACTGAGAGTTCTCTGTGTGGAGATGAATTGAGCCGTGTTTAATATTTACAACATCACATACATGTATTGTTACCACTGTACACTGAATTACAAAAAATGCTGAACTACCTGGTTTTACAGTTAGAGTTCTGTGTTGTGAGATGAGTGGCGCGCGTGTTTAATGTTTACAACATCACATACATGTTTTGTTACAACTCCACACTGAATTACAAAAATTGCTGAACTACCTGGTATTCCACTGAGCGTTCTGTGTGTTGAGATAAGTGGTGCACATGTTTAACATTCACAACGTGACATACATGTATTGTTACAACTTTGCAGTCAAATACAGAAAATGCTGAACTACCTGGTATTGCACTGAGGGTTCTGTGTGTTGAGATGAGTGGCGCGCATGTTTATTATTCACAACATGACATACATGTAATATTGCAACTGTGCACTCAAATACAAAAAATGGTGAACTATCTGGTAGTTCAGAGTTCTGTGTGGTGAGATGAGCTGCGCTCGTGTTTAATATTTACAACATGACATACATGTAATGTTACAACTGTGCTCACAAATACAGCAAATGCTGAACTACCTGGTACTACGCTGAGAGTTCTGTGTGTGGAGATGAATTGAGCCCGTGTTTAATATTCACAACATCACATACATGTATTGTTACAACTGTACACTGAATTACAAAAAATGCTGAACTACCTGGTTTTACAGTTAGAGTTCTGTGTTGTGAGATGAGTTGCGCGCGTGTTTAATGTTTACAACATCACATACCTGTTTTGTTACAACTCCACACTGAATTACAAAAATTGCTGAACTACCTGGTATTCCACTGAACGTTCTGTGTGTTGAGATAAGTGGTGCACATGTTTAACATTCACAACGTGACATACATGTAATGTTACAACTTTGCAGTCAAATACAGAAAATGCTGAACTACCTGGTATTGCACTGAGGGTTCAGTGTGTTGAGATGAGTGGCGCGCATGTTTATTATTCACAACATGACATACATGTAATATTGCAACTGTGCACTCAAATACAAAAAATGGTGAACTATCTGGTAGTTGAGAGTGCTGTGTGGTGAGATGAGTGGCGCTCGTGTTTAATATTTACAACATGACATACATATAATGTTACAACTCTGCCCTCAAATACAGCAAATGCTGAACTACCTGTTACTACACTGAGAGTTCTTTGTGTGGATATGAGTTGCGCGCATGTTTATTATTCACAACATGACATACATGTAATGTTACAACTGTGCAGTCAAATACAGAAAATGGTGAACTACTTGGTAGTTGAGAGTTCTGTGTGGTGAGATGAGTGGCGCTCGTGTTTAATATTTACAACATGACATACATGTAATGTTACAACTCTGCTCTCAAATACAGCAAATGCTGAACTACCTGGTACTACACTGAGGGCTCTGTGTGTTGAGATGAGTGGCGCGCATGTTTATTATTCACAACATGACATACATGTAATATTGCAACTGTGCACTCAAATACAAAAAATGGTGAACTCTCTGGTAGTTGAGAGTTCTGTGTGTGGATATGAGTTGCGCGCATGTTTATTATTCACAACATGACATACATGTAATGTTACAACTGTGCACTCAAATACAGAAAATGGAGAACTACTTGGTAGTAGAGAGTTCTGTGTGGTGAGATGAGTTGCGCGCGTGTTTAATGTTCACAACATCACATACATGTATTGTTACAACTCTACACTGACTTACAAAAAATGCTGAACTACCTGGTTTTAAAGTTAGAGTTCTGTGTTGTGAGATGAGTTGCGCGCATGTTTATTATTCACAACATGACATACATGTAATGTTACAACTGTGCACTCAAATACAGAAAATGGTGAACTACCCGGTAGTTGAGAGTTCTGTGTGGTGAGATGAGTGGCGCTCGTGTTTAATATTTACAACATGACATACATGTAATGTTACAACTCTGCTCTCAAATACAGCAAATGCTGAACTACCTGGTACTACACTGAGAGTTCTCTGTGTGGAGATGAATTGAGCCGTGTTTAATATTTACAACATCACATACATGTATTGTTACCACTGTACACTGAATTACAAAAAATGCTGAACTACCTGGTTTTACAGTTAGAGTTCTGTGTTGTGAGATGAGTGGCGCGCGTGTTTAATGTTTACAACATCACATACATGTTTTGTTACAACTCCACACTGAATTACAAAAATTGCTGAACTACCTGGTATTCCACTGAGCGTTCTGTGTGTTGAGATAAGTGGTGCACATGTTTAACATTCACAACGTGACATACATGTATTGTTACAACTTTGCAGTCAAATACAGAAAATGCTGAACTACCTGGTATTGCACTGAGGGTTCTGTGTGTTGAGATGAGTGGCGCGCATGTTTATTATTCACAACATGACATACATGTAATATTGCAACTGTGCACTCAAATACAAAAAATGGTGAACTATCTGGTAGTTCAGAGTTCTGTGTGGTGAGATGAGCTGCGCTCGTGTTTAATATTTACAACATGACATACATGTAATGTTACAACTCTGCCCTCAAATACAGCAAATGCTGAACTACCTGTTACTACACTGAGAGTTCTTTGTGTGGATATGAGTTGCGCGCATGTTTATTATTCACAACATGACATACATGTAATGTTACAACTGTGCAGTCAAATACAGAAAATGGTGAACTACTTGGTAGTTGAGAGTTCTGTGTGGTGAGATGAGTGGCGCTCGTGTTTAATATTTACAACATGACATACATGTAATGTTACAACTCTGCTCTCAAATACAGCAAATACTGAACTACCTGGTACTACACTGAGGGTTCTGTGTGTTGAGATGAGTGGCGCGCATGTTTATTATTCACAACATGACATACATGTAATATTGCAACTGTGCACTCAAATACAAAAAATGGTGAACTCTCTGGTAGTTGAGAGTTCTGTGTGTGGATATGAGTTGCGCGCATGTTTATTATTCACAACATGACATACATGTAATGTTACAACTGTGCACTCAAATACAGAAAATGGAGAACTACTTGGTAGTAGAGAGTTCTGTGTGGTGAGATGAGTTGCGCGCGTGTTTAATGTTCACAACATCACATACATGTATTGTTACAACTCTACACTGACTTACAAAAAATGCTGAACTACCTGGTTTTAAAGTTAGAGTTCTGTGTTGTGAGATGAGTTGCGCGCATGTTTATTATTCACAACATGACATACATGTAATGTTACAACTGTGCACTCAAATACAGAAAATGGTGAACTACCCAGTAGTTGAGAGTTCTGTGTGGTGAGATGAGTGGCGCTCGTGTTTAATATTTACAACATGACATACATGTAATGTTACAACTCTGCTCTCAAATACAGCAAATGCTGAACTACCTGGTACTACACTGAGAGTTCTCTGTGTGGAGATGAATTGAGCCGTGTTTAATATTTACAACATCACATACATGTATTGTTACCACTGTACACTGAATTACAAAAAATGCTGAACTACCTGGTTTTACAGTTAGAGTTCTGTGTTGTGAGATGAGTGGCGCGCGTGTTTAATGTTTACAACATCACATACATGTTTTGTTACAACTCCACACTGAATTACAAAAATTGCTGAACTACCTGGTATTCCACTGAGCGTTCTGTGTGTTGAGATAAGTGGTGCACATGTTTAACATTCACAACGTGACATACATGTATTGTTACAACTTTGCAGTCAAATACAGAAAATGCTGAACTACCTGGTATTGCACTGAGGGTTCTGTGTGTTGAGATGAGTGGCGCGCATGTTTATTATTCACAACATGACATACATGTAATATTGCAACTGTGCACTCAAATACAAAAAATGGTGAACTATCTGGTAGTTCAGAGTTCTGTGTGGTGAGATGAGCTGCGCTCGTGTTTAATATTTACAACATGACATACATGTAATGTTACAACTGTGCTCACAAATACAGCAAATGCTGAACTACCTGGTACTACGCTGAGAGTTCTGTGTGTGGAGATGAATTGAGCCCGTGTTTAATATTCACAACATCACATACATGTATTGTTACAACTGTACACTGAATTACAAAAAATGCTGAACTACCTGGTTTTACAGTTAGAGTTCTGTGTTGTGAGATGAGTTGCGCGCGTGTTTAATGTTTACAACATCACATACCTGTTTTGTTACAACTCCACACTGAATTACAAAAATTGCTGAACTACCTGGTATTCCACTGAGCGTTCTGTGTGTTGCGATAAGTGGTGCACATGTTTAACATTCACAACGTGACATACATGTAATGTTACAACTTTGCAGTCAAATACAGAAAATGCTGAACTACCTGGTATTGCACTGAGGGTTCTGTGTGTTGAGATGAGTGGCGCGCATGTTTATTATTCACAACATGACATACATGTAATATTGCAACTGTGCACTCAAATACAAAAAATGGTGAACTATCTGGTAGTTGAGAGTTCTGTGTGGTGAGATGAGTGGCGCTCGTGTTTAATATTTACAACATGACATACATATAATGTTACAACTCTGCCCTCAAATACAGCAAATGCTGAACTACCTGTTACTACACTGAGAGTTCTTTGTGTGGATATGAGTTGCGCGCATGTTTATTATTCACAACATGACATACATGTAATGTTACAACTGTGCAGTCAAATACAGAAAATGGTGAACTACTTGGTAGTTGAGAGTTCTGTGTGGTGAGATGAGTGGCGCTCGTGTTTAATATTTACAACATGACATACATGTAATGTTACAACTCTGCTCTCAAATACAGCAAATGCTGAACTACCTGGTACTACACTGAGGGCTCTGTGTGTTGAGATGAGTGGCGCGCATGTTTATTATTCACAACATGACATACATGTAATATTGCAACTGTGCACTCAAATACAAAAAATGGTGAACTCTCTGGTAGTTGAGAGTTCTGTGTGTGGATATGAGTTGCGCGCATGTTTATTATTCACAACATGACATACATGTAATGTTACAACTGTGCACTCAAATACAGAAAATGGAGAACTACTTGGTAGTAGAGAGTTCTGTTTGGTGAGATGAGTTGCGCGCGTGTTTAATGTTCACAACATCACATACATGTATTGTTACAACTCTACACTGACTTACAAAAAATGCTGAACTACCTGGTTTTAAAGTTAGAGTTCTGTGTTGTGAGATGAGTTGCGCGCATGTTTATTATTCACAACATGACATACATGTAATGTTACAACTGTGCACTCAAATACAGAAAATGGTGAACTACCCGGTAGTTGAGAGTTCTGTGTGGTGAGATGAGTGGCGCTCGTGTTTAATATTTACAACATGACATACATGTAATGTTACAACTCTGCTCTCAAATACAGCAAATGCTGAACTACCTGGTACTACACTGAGAGTTCTCTGTGTGGAGATGAATTGAGCCGTGTTTAATATTTACAACATCACATACATGTATTGTTACCACTGTACACTGAATTACAAAAAATGCTGAACTACCTGGTTTTACAGTTAGAGTTCTGTGTTGTGAGATGAGTGGCGCGCGTGTTTAATGTTTACAACATCACATACATGTTTTGTTACAACTCCACACTGAATTACAAAAATTGCTGAACTACCTGGTATTCCACTGAGCGTTCTGTGTGTTGAGATAAGTGGTGCACATGTTTAACATTCACAACGTGACATACATGTATTGTTACAACTTTGCAGTCAAATACAGAAAATGCTGAACTACCTGGTATTGCACTGAGGGTTCTGTGTGTTGAGATGAGTGGCGCGCATGTTTATTATTCACAACATGACATACATGTAATATTGCAACTGTGCACTCAAATACAAAAAATGGTGAACTATCTGGTAGTTCAGAGTTCTGTGTGGTGAGATGAGCTGCGCTCGTGTTTAATATTTACAACATGACATACATGTAATGTTACAACTGTGCTCACAAATACAGCAAATGCTGAACTACCTGGTACTACGCTGAGAGTTCTGTGTGTGGAGATGAATTGAGCCCGTGTTTAATATTCACAACATCACATACATGTATTGTTACAACTGTACACTGAATTACAAAAAATGCTGAACTACCTGGTTTTACAGTTAGAGTTCTGTGTTGTGAGATGAGTTGCGCGCGTGTTTAATGTTTACAACATCACATACCTGTTTTGTTACAACTCCACACTGAATTACAAAAATTGCTGAACTACCTGGTATTCCACTGAGCGTTCTGTGTGTTGAGATAAGTGGTGCACATGTTTAACATTCACAACGTGACATACATGTAATGTTACAACTTTGCAGTCAAATACAGAAAATGCTGAACTACCTGGTATTGCACTGAGGGTTCTGTGTGTTGAGATGAGTGGCGCGCATGTTTATTATTCACAACATGACATACATGTAATATTGCAACTGTGCACTCAAATACAAAAAATGGTGAACTATCTGGTAGTTGAGAGTTCTGTGTGGTGAGATGAGTGGCGCTCGTGTTTAATATTTACAACATGACATACATATAATGTTACAACTCTGCCCTCAAATACAGCAAATGCTGAACTACCTGTTACTACACTGAGAGTTCTTTGTGTGGATATGAGTTGCACGCATGTTTATTATTCACAACATGACATACATGTAATGTTACAACTGTGCAGTCAAATACAGAAAATGGTGAACTACTTGGTAGTTGAGAGTTCTGTGTGGTGAGATGAGTGGCGCTCGTGTTTAATATTTACAACATGACATACATGTAATGTTACAACTCTGCTCTCAAATACAGCAAATGCTGAACTACCTGGTACTACACTGAGGGCTCTGTGTGTTGAGATGAGTGGCGCGCATGTTTATTATTCACAACATGACATACATGTAATATTGCAACTGTGCACTCAAATACAAAAAATGGTGAACTCTCTGGTAGTTTAGAGTTCTGTGTGTGGATATGAGTTGCGCGCATGTTTATTATTCACAACATGACATACATGTAATGTTACAACTGTGCACTCAAATACAGAAAATGGAGAACTACTTGGTAGTAGAGAGTTCTGTGTGGTGAGATGAGTTGCGCGCGTGTTTAATGTTCACAACATCACATACATGTATTGTTACAACTCTACACTGACTTACAAAAAATGCTGAACTACCTGGTTTTAAAGTTAGAGTTCTGTGTTGTGAGATGAGTTGCGCGCATGTTTATTATTCACAACATGACATACATGTAATGTTACAACTGTGCACTCAAATACAGAAAATGGTGAACTACCCGGTAGTTGAGAGTTCTGTGTGGTGAGATGAGTGGCGCTCGTGTTTAATATTTACAACATGACATACATGTAATGTTACAACTCTGCTCTCAAATACAGCAAATGCTGAACTACCTGGTACTACACTGAGAGTTCTCTGTGTGGAGATGAATTGAGCCGTGTTTAATATTTACAACATCACATACATGTATTGTTACCACTGTACACTGAATTACAAAAAATGCTGAACTACCTGGTTTTACAGTTAGAGTTCTGTGTTGTGAGATGAGTGGCGCGCGTGTTTAATGTTTACAACATCACATACATGTTTTGTTACAACTCCACACTGAATTACAAAAATTGCTGAACTACCTGGTATTCCACTGAGCGTTCTGTGTGTTGAGATAAGTGGTGCACATGTTTAACATTCACAACGTGACATACATGTATTGTTACAACTTTGCAGTCAAATACAGAAAATGCTGAACTACCTGGTATTGCACTGAGGGTTCTGTGTGTTGAGATGAGTGGCGCGCATGTTTATTATTCACAACATGACATACATGTAATATTGCAACTGTGCACTCAAATACAAAAAATGGTGAACTATCTGGTAGTTCAGAGTTCTGTGTGGTGAGATGAGCTGCGCTCGTGTTTAATATTTACAACATGACATACATGTAATGTTACAACTCTGCCCTCAAATACAGCAAATGCTGAACTACCTGTTACTACACTGAGAGTTCTTTGTGTGGATATGAGTTGCGCGCATGTTTATTATTCACAACATGACATACATGTAATGTTACAACTGTGCAGTCAAATACAGAAAATGGTGAACTACTTGGTAGTTGAGAGTTCTGTGTGGTGAGATGAGTGGCGCTCGTGTTTAATATTTACAACATGACATACATGTAATGTTACAACTCTGCTCTCAAATACAGCAAATACTGAACTACCTGGTACTACACTGAGGGTTCTGTGTGTTGAGATGAGTGGCGCGCATGTTTATTATTCACAACATGACATACATGTAATATTGCAACTGTGCACTCAAATACAAAAAATGGTGAACTCTCTGGTAGTTGAGAGTTCTGTGTGTGGATATGAGTTGCGCGCATGTTTATTATTCACAACATGACATACATGTAATGTTACAACTGTGCACTCAAATACAGAAAATGGAGAACTACTTGGTAGTAGAGAGTTCTGTGTGGTGAGATGAGTTGCGCGCGTGTTTAATGTTCACAACATCACATACATGTATTGTTACAACTCTACACTGACTTACAAAAAATGCTGAACTACCTGGTTTTAAAGTTAGAGTTCTGTGTTGTGAGATGAGTTGCGCGCATGTTTATTATTCACAACATGACATACATGTAATGTTACAACTGTGCACTCAAATACAGAAAATGGTGAACTACCCAGTAGTTGAGAGTTCTGTGTGGTGAGATGAGTGGCGCTCGTGTTTAATATTTACAACATGACATACATGTAATGTTACAACTCTGCTCTCAAATACAGCAAATGCTGAACTACCTGGTACTACACTGAGAGTTCTCTGTGTGGAGATGAATTGAGCCGTGTTTAATATTTACAACATCACATACATGTATTGTTACCACTGTACACTGAATTACAAAAAATGCTGAACTACCTGGTTTTACAGTTAGAGTTCTGTGTTGTGAGATGAGTGGCGCGCGTGTTTAATGTTTACAACATCACATACATGTTTTGTTACAACTCCACACTGAATTACAAAAATTGCTGAACTACCTGGTATTCCACTGAGCGTTCTGTGTGTTGAGATAAGTGGTGCACATGTTTAACATTCACAACGTGACATACATGTATTGTTACAACTTTGCAGTCAAATACAGAAAATGCTGAACTACCTGGTATTGCACTGAGGGTTCTGTGTGTTGAGATGAGTGGCGCGCATGTTTATTATTCACAACATGACATACATGTAATATTGCAACTGTGCACTCAAATACAAAAAATGGTGAACTATCTGGTAGTTCAGAGTTCTGTGTGGTGAGATGAGCTGCGCTCGTGTTTAATATTTACAACATGACATACATGTAATGTTACAACTGTGCTCACAAATACAGCAAATGCTGAACTACCTGGTACTACGCTGAGAGTTCTGTGTGTGGAGATGAATTGAGCCCGTGTTTAATATTCACAACATCACATACATGTATTGTTACAACTGTACACTGAATTACAAAAAATGCTGAACTACCTGGTTTTACAGTTAGAGTTCTGTGTTGTGAGATGAGTTGCGCGCGTGTTTAATGTTTACAACATCACATACCTGTTTTGTTACAACTCCACACTGAATTACAAAAATTGCTGAACTACCTGGTATTCCACTGAGCGTTCTGTGTGTTGCGATAAGTGGTGCACATGTTTAACATTCACAACGTGACATACATGTAATGTTACAACTTTGCAGTCAAATACAGAAAATGCTGAACTACCTGGTATTGCACTGAGGGTTCTGTGTGTTGAGATGAGTGGCGCGCATGTTTATTATTCACAACATGACATACATGTAATATTGCAACTGTGCACTCAAATACAAAAAATGGTGAACTATCTGGTAGTTGAGAGTTCTGTGTGGTGAGATGAGTGGCGCTCGTGTTTAATATTTACAACATGACATACATATAATGTTACAACTCTGCCCTCAAATACAGCAAATGCTGAACTACCTGTTACTACACTGAGAGTTCTTTGTGTGGATATGAGTTGCGCGCATGTTTATTATTCACAACATGACATACATGTAATGTTACAACTGTGCAGTCAAATACAGAAAATGGTGAACTACTTGGTAGTTGAGAGTTCTGTGTGGTGAGATGAGTGGCGCTCGTGTTTAATATTTACAACATGACATACATGTAATGTTACAACTCTGCTCTCAAATACAGCAAATGCTGAACTACCTGGTACTACACTGAGGGCTCTGTGTGTTGAGATGAGTGGCGCGCATGTTTATTATTCACAACATGACATACATGTAATATTGCAACTGTGCACTCAAATACAAAAAATGGTGAACTCTCTGGTAGTTGAGAGTTCTGTGTGTGGATATGAGTTGCGCGCATGTTTATTATTCACAACATGACATACATGTAATGTTACAACTGTGCACTCAAATACAGAAAATGGAGAACTACTTGGTAGTAGAGAGTTCTGTTTGGTGAGATGAGTTGCGCGCGTGTTTAATGTTCACAACATCACATACATGTATTGTTACAACTCTACACTGACTTACAAAAAATGCTGAACTACCTGGTTTTAAAGTTAGAGTTCTGTGTTGTGAGATGAGTTGCGCGCATGTTTATTATTCACAACATGACATACATGTAATGTTACAACTGTGCACTCAAATACAGAAAATGGTGAACTACCCGGTAGTTGAGAGTTCTGTGTGGTGAGATGAGTGGCGCTCGTGTTTAATATTTACAACATGACATACATGTAATGTTACAACTCTGCTCTCAAATACAGCAAATGCTGAACTACCTGGTACTACACTGAGAGTTCTCTGTGTGGAGATGAATTGAGCCGTGTTTAATATTTACAACATCACATACATGTATTGTTACCACTGTACACTGAATTACAAAAAATGCTGAACTACCTGGTTTTACAGTTAGAGTTCTGTGTTGTGAGATGAGTGGCGCGCGTGTTTAATGTTTACAACATCACATACATGTTTTGTTACAACTCCACACTGAATTACAAAAATTGCTGAACTACCTGGTATTCCACTGAGCGTTCTGTGTGTTGAGATAAGTGGTGCACATGTTTAACATTCACAACGTGACATACATGTATTGTTACAACTTTGCAGTCAAATACAGAAAATGCTGAACTACCTGGTATTGCACTGAGGGTTCTGTGTGTTGAGATGAGTGGCGCGCATGTTTATTATTCACAACATGACATACATGTAATATTGCAACTGTGCACTCAAATACAAAAAATGGTGAACTATCTGGTAGTTCAGAGTTCTGTGTGGTGAGATGAGCTGCGCTCGTGTTTAATATTTACAACATGACATACATGTAATGTTACAACTGTGCTCACAAATACAGCAAATGCTGAACTACCTGGTACTACGCTGAGAGTTCTGTGTGTGGAGATGAATTGAGCCCGTGTTTAATATTCACAACATCACATACATGTATTGTTACAACTGTACACTGAATTACAAAAAATGCTGAACTACCTGGTTTTACAGTTAGAGTTCTGTGTTGTGAGATGAGTTGCGCGCGTGTTTAATGTTTACAACATCACATACCTGTTTTGTTACAACTCCACACTGAATTACAAAAATTGCTGAACTACCTGGTATTCCACTGAGCGTTCTGTGTGTTGAGATAAGTGGTGCACATGTTTAACATTCACAACGTGACATACATGTAATGTTACAACTTTGCAGTCAAATACAGAAAATGCTGAACTACCTGGTATTGCACTGAGGGTTCTGTGTGTTGAGATGAGTGGCGCGCATGTTTATTATTCACAACATGACATACATGTAATATTGCAACTGTGCACTCAAATACAAAAAATGGTGAACTATCTGGTAGTTGAGAGTTCTGTGTGGTGAGATGAGTGGCGCTCGTGTTTAATATTTACAACATGACATACATATAATGTTACAACTCTGCCCTCAAATACAGCAAATGCTGAACTACCTGTTACTACACTGAGAGTTCTTTGTGTGGATATGAGTTGCGCGCATGTTTATTATTCACAACATGACATACATGTAATGTTACAACTGTGCAGTCAAATACAGAAAATGGTGAACTACTTGGTAGTAGAGAGTTCTGTGTGGTGAGATGAGTTGCGCGCGTGTTTAATGTTCACAGCATCACATAGATGTATTGTTACAACTGTACACTGACTTACAAAAAATGCTGAATTACCTGGTTTTACAGTTAGAGTTCTGTGTTGTGAGATGAGTTGCGCGCATGTTTATTATTCACAACATGACATACATGTAATGTTACAACTGTGCACTCAAATACAGAAAATGGTGAATTACCTGGTAGTTGAGAGTTCTGTGTGGTGAGATGAGTGGCGCTCGTGTTTAATATTTACAACATGACATACATGTAATGTTACAACTCTGCTCTCAAATACAGCAAATGCTGAACTACCTGGTACTACACTGAGGGTTCTGTGTGTTGAGATGAGTGGCGCGCATGTTTATTATTCACAACATGACATACATGTAATATTGCAACTGTGCACTCAAATACAAAAAATGGTGAACTCTCTGGTAGTTGAGAGTTCTGTGTGTGGATATGAGTTGCGCGCATGTTTATTATTCACAACATGACATACATGTAATGTTACAACTGTGCACTCAAATACAGAAAATGGAGAACTACTTGGTAGTAGAGAGTTCTGTGTGGTGAGATGAGTTGCGCGCGTGTTTAATGTTCACAACATCACATACATGTATTGTTACAACTCTACACTGACTTACAAAAAATGCTGAACTACCTGGTTTTAAAGTTAGAGTTCTGTGTTGTGAGATGAGTTGCGCGCATGTTTATTATTCACAACATGACATACATGTAATGTTACAACTGTGCACTCAAATACAGAAAATGGTGAACTACCCGGTAGTTGAGAGTTCTGTGTGGTGAGATGAGTGGCGCTCGTGTTTAATATTTACAACATGACATACATGTAATGTTACAACTCTGCTCTCAAATACAGCAAATGCTGAACTACCTGGTACTACACTGAGAGTTCTCTGTGTGGAGATGAATTGAGCCGTGTTTAATATTTACAACATCACATACATGTATTGTTACCACTGTACACTGAATTACAAAAAATGCTGAACTACCTGGTTTTACAGTTAGAGTTCTGTGTTGTGAGATGAGTGGCGCGCGTGTTTAATGTTTACAACATCACATACATGTTTTGTTACAACTCCACACTGAATTACAAAAATTGCTGAACTACCTGGTATTCCACTGAGCGTTCTGTGTGTTGAGATAAGTGGTGCACATGTTTAACATTCACAACGTGACATACATGTATTGTTACAACTTTGCAGTCAAATACAGAAAATGCTGAACTACCTGGTATTGCACTGAGGGTTCTGTGTGTTGAGATGAGTGGCGCGCATGTTTATTATTCACAACATGACATACATGTAATATTGCAACTGTGCACTCAAATACAAAAAATGGTGAACTATCTGGTAGTTCAGAGTTCTGTGTGGTGAGATGAGCTGCGCTCGTGTTTAATATTTACAACATGACATACATATAATGTTACAACTCTGCCCTCAAATACAGCAAATGCTGAACTACCTGTTACTACACTGAGAGTTCTTTGTGTGGATATGAGTTGCGCGCATGTTTATTATTCACAACATGACATACATGTAATGTTACAACTGTGCAGTCAAATACAGAAAATGGTGAACTACTTGGTAGTAGAGAGTTCTGTGTGGTGAGATGAGTTGCGCGCGTGTTTAATGTTCACAGCATCACATAGATGTATTGTTACAACTGTACACTGACTTACAAAAAATGCTGAATTACCTGGTTTTACAGTTAGAGTTCTGTGTTGTGAGATGAGTTGCGCGCATGTTTATTATTCACAACATGACATACATGTAATGTTACAACTGTGCACTCAAATACAGAAAATGGTGAACTACCTGGTAGTTGAGAGTTCTGTGTGGTGAGATGAGTGGCGCTCGTGTTTAATATTTACAACATGACATACATGTAATGTTACAACTCTGCTCTCAAATACAGCAAATGCTGAACTACCTGGTACTACACTGAGGGTTCTGTGTGTTGAGATGAGTGGCGCGCATGTTTATTATTCACAACATGACATACATGTAATATTGCAACTGTGCACTCAAATACAAAAAATGGTGAACTCTCTGGTAGTTGAGAGTTCTGTGTGTGGATATGAGTTGCGCGCATGTTTATTATTCACAACATGACATACATGTAATGTTACAACTGTGCACTCAAATAAAGAAAATGGAGAACTACTTGGTAGTAGAGAGTTCTGTGTGGTGAGATGAGTTGCGCGCGTGTTTAATGTTCACAACATCACATACATGTATTGTTACAACTCTACACTGACTTACAAAAAATGCTGAACTACCTGGTTTTAAAGTTAGAGTTCTGTGTTGTGAGATGAGTTGCGCGCATGTTTATTATTCACAACATGACATACATGTAATGTTACAACTGTGCACTCAAATACAGAAAATGGTGAACTACCCGGTAGTTGAGAGTTCTGTGTGGTGAGATGAGTGGCGCTCGTGTTTAATATTTACAACATGACATACATGTAATGTTACAACTCTGCTCTCAAATACAGCAAATGCTGAACTACCTGGTACTACACTGAGAGTTCTCTGTGTGGAGATGAATTGAGCCCGTGTTTAATATTCACAACATCACATACATGTATTGTTACAACTGTACACTGAATTACAAAAAATGCTGAACTACCTGGTTTTACAGTTAGAGTTCTGTGTTGTGAGATGAGTTGCGCGCGTGTTTAATGTTTACAACATCACATACCTGTTTTGTTACAACTCCACACTGAATTACAAAAATTGCTGAACTACCTGGTATTCCACTGAGCGTTCTGTGTGTTGCGATAAGTGGTGCACATGTTTAACATTCACAACGTGACATACATGTAATGTTACAACTTTGCAGTCAAATACAGAAAATGCTGAACTACCTGGTATTGCACTGAGGGTTCTGTGTGTTGAGATGAGTGGCGCGCATGTTTATTATTCACAACATGACATACATGTAATATTGCAACTGTGCACTCAAATACAAAAAATGGTGAACTATCTGGTAGTTCAGAGTTCTGTGTGGTGAGATGAGTGGCGCTCGTGTTTAATATTTACAACATGACATACATATAATGTTACAACTCTGCCCTCAAATACAGCAAATGCTGAACTACCTGTTACTACACTGAGAGTTCTTTGTGTGGATATGAGCTGCGCGCATGTTTATTATTCACAACATGACATACATGTAATGTTACAACTGTGCAGTCAAATACAGAAAATGGTGAACTACTTGGTAGTTGAGAGTTCTGTGTGGTGAGATGAGTGGCGCTCGTGTTTAATATTTACAACATGACATACATGTAATGTTACAACTCTGCTCTCAAATACAGCAAATGCTGAACTACCTGGTACTACACTGAGGGTTCTGTGTGTTGAGATGAGTGGCGCGCATGTTTATTATTCACAACATGACATACATGTAATATTGCAACTGTGCACTCAAATACAAAAAATGGTGAACTCTCTGGTAGTTGAGAGTTCTGTGTGTGGATATGAGTTGCGCGCATGTTTATTATTCACAACATGACATACATGTAATGTTACAACTGTGCACTCAAATACAGAAAATGGAGAACTACTTGGTAGTAGAGAGTTCTGTGTGGTGAGATGAGTTGCGCGCGTGTTTAATGTTCACAACATCACATACATGTATTGTTACAACTCTACACTGACTTACAAAAAATGCTGAACTACCTAGTTTTAAAGTTAGAGTTCTGTGTTGTGAGATGAGTTGCGCGCATGTTTATTATTCACAACATGACATACATGTAATGTTACAACTGTGCACTCAAATACAGAAAATGGTGAACTACCCGGTAGTTGAGAGTTCTGTGTGGTGAGATGAGTGGCGCTCGTGTTTAATATTTACAACATGACATACATGTAATGTTACAACTCTGCTCTCAAATACAGCAAATGCTGAACTACCTGGTACTACACTGAGAGTTCTCTGTGTGGAGATGAATTGAGCCGTGTTTAATATTTACAACATCACATACATGTATTGTTACCACTGTACACTGAATTACAAAAAATGCTGAACTACCTGGTTTTACAGTTACAGTTCTGTGTTGTGAGATGAGTGGCGCGCGTGTTTAATGTTTACAACATCACATACATGTTTTGTTACAACTCCACACTGAATTACAAAAATTGCTGAACTACCTGGTATTCCACTGAGCGTTCTGTGTGTTGAGGATAAGTGGTGCACATGTTTAACATTCACAACGTGACATACATGTAATGTTACAACTTTGCAGTCAAATACAGAAAATGCTGAACTACCTGGTATTGCACTGAGGGTTCTGTGTGTTGAGATGAGTGGCGCGCATGTTTATTATTCACAACATGACATACATGTAATATTGCAACTGTGCACTCAAATACAAAAAATGGTGAACTATCTGGTAGTTGAGAGTTCTGTGTGGTGAGATGAGTGGCGCTCGTGTTTAATATTTACAACATGACATACATATAATGTTACAACTCTGCCCTCAAATACAGCAAATGCTGAACTACCTGTTACTACACTGAGAGTTCTTTGTGTGGATATGAGTTGCGCGCATGTTTATTATTCACAACATGACATACATGTAATGTTACAACTGTGCAGTCAAATACAGAAAATGGTGAACTACTTGGTAGTAGAGAGTTCTGTGTGGTGAGATGAGTTGCGCGCGTGTTTAATGTTCACAGCATCACATAGATGTATTGTTACAACTGTACACTGACTTACAAAAAATGCTGAATTACCTGGTTTTACAGTTAGAGTTCTGTGTTGTGAGATGAGTTGCGCGCATGTTTATTATTCACAACATGACATACATGTAATGTTACAACTGTGCACTCAAATACAGAAAATGGTGAACTACCTGGTAGTTGAGAGTTCTGTGTGGTGAGATGAGTGGCGCTCGTGTTTAATATTTACAACATGACATACATGTAATGTTACAACTCTGCTCTCAAATACAGCAAATGCTGAACTACCTGGTACTACACTGAGGGTTCTGTGTGTTGAGATGAGTGGCGCGCATGTTTATTATTCACAACATGACATACATGTAATATTGCAACTGTGCACTCAAATACAAAAAATGGTGAACTATCTGGTAGTTGAGAGTTCTGTGTGGTGAGATGAGTGGCGCTCGTGTTTAATATTTACAACATGACATACATATAATGTTACAACTCTGCCCTCAAATACAGCAAATGCTGAACTACCTGTTACTACACTGAGAGTTCTTTGTGTGGATATGAGTTGCGCGCATGTTTATTATTCACAACATGACATACATGTAATGTTACAACTGTGCAGTCAAATACAGAAAATGGTGAACTACTTGGTAGTTGAGAGTTCTGTGTGGTGAGATGAGTGGCGCTCGTGTTTAATATTTACAACATGACATACATGTAATGTTACAACTCTGCTCTCAAATACAGCAAATGCTGAACTACCTGGTACTACACTGAGGGTTCTGTGTGTTGAGATGAGTGGCGCGCATGTTTATTATTCACAACATGACATACATGTAATATTGCAACTGTGCACTCAAATACAAAAAATGGTGAACTCTCTGGTAGTTGAGAGTTCTGTGTGTGGATATGAGTTGCGCGCATGTTTATTATTCACAACATGACATACATGTAATGTTACAACTGTGCACTCAAATACAGAAAATGGAGAACTACTTGGTAGTAGAGAGTTCTGTGTGGTGAGATGAGTTGCGCGCGTGTTTAATGTTCACAACATCACATACATGTATTGTTACAACTCTACACTGACTTACAAAAAATGCTGAACTACCTGGTTTTACAGTTAGAGTTCTGTGTTGTGAGATGAGTTGCGCGCGTGTTTAATGTTTACAACATCACATACCTGTTTTGTTACAACTCCACACTGAATTACAAAAATTGCTGAACTACCTGGTATTCCACTGAGCGTTCTGTGTGTTGAGATAAGTGGTGCACATGTTTAACATTCACAACGTGACATACATGTAATGTTACAACTTTGCAGTCAAATACAGAAAATGCTGAACTACCTGGTATTGCACTGAGGGTTCTGTGTGTTGAGATGAGTGGCGCGCATGTTTATTATTCACAACATGACATACATGTAATATTGCAACTGTGCACTCAAATACAAAAAATGGTGAACTATCTGGTAGTTGAGAGTTCTGTGTGGTGAGATGAGTGGCGCTCGTGTTTAATATTTACAACATGACATACATATAATGTTACAACTCTGCCCTCAAATACAGCAAATGCTGAACTACCTGTTACTACACTGAGAGTTCTTTGTGTGGATATGAGTTGCGCGCATGTTTATTATTCACAACATGACATACATGTAATGTTACAACTGTGCAGTCAAATACAGAAAATGGTGAACTACTTGGTAGTAGAGAGTTCTGTGTGGTGAGATGAGTTGCGCGCGTGTTTAATGTTCACAGCATCACATAGATGTATTGTTACAACTGTACACTGACTTACAAAAAATGCTGAATTACCTGGTTTTACAGTTAGAGTTCTGTGTTGTGAGATGAGTTGCGCGCATGTTTATTATTCACAACATGACATACATGTAATGTTACAACTGTGCACTCAAATACAGAAAATGGTGAACTACCTGGTAGTTGAGAGTTCTGTGTGGTGAGATGAGTGGCGCTCGTGTTTAATATTTACAACATGACATACATGTAATGTTACAACTCTGCTCTCAAATACAGCAAATGCTGAACTACCTGGTACTACACTGAGGGTTCTGTGTGTTGAGATGAGTGGCGCGCATGTTTATTATTCACAACATGACATACATGTAATATTGCAACTGTGCACTCAAATACAAAAAATGGTGAACTCTCTGGTAGTTGAGAGTTCTGTGTGTGGATATGAGTTGCGCGCATGTTTATTATTCACAACATGACATACATGTAATGTTACAACTGTGCACTCAAATACAGAAAATGGAGAACTACTTGGTAGTACAGAGTTCTGTGTGGTGAGATGAGTTGCGCGCGTGTTTAATGTTCACAACATCACATACATGTATTGTTACAACTCTACACTGACTTACAAAAAATGCTGAACTACCTGGTTTTAAAGTTAGAGTTCTGTGTTGTGAGATGAGTTGCGCGCATGTTTATTATTCACAACATGACATACATGTAATGTTACAACTGTGCACTCAAATACAGAAAATGGTGAACTACCCGGTAGTTGAGAGTTCTGTGTGGTGAGATGAGTGGCGCTCGTGTTTAATATTTACAACATGACATACATGTAATGTTACAACTCTGCTCTCAAATACAGCAAATGCTGAACTACCTGGTACTACACTGAGAGTTCTCTGTGTGGAGATGAATTGAGCCGTGTTTAATATTTACAACATCACATACATGTATTGTTACCACTGTACACTGAATTACAAAAAATGCTGAACTACCTGGTTTTACAGTTAGAGTTCTGTGTTGTGAGATGAGTGGCGCGCGTGTTTAATGTTTACAACATCACATACATGTTTTGTTACAACTCCACACTGAATTACAAAAATTGCTGAACTACCTGGTATTCCACTGAGCGTTCTGTGTGTTGAGATAAGTGGTGCACATGTTTAACATTCACAACGTGACATACATGTATTGTTACAACTTTGCAGTCAAATACAGAAAATGCTGAACTACCTGGTATTGCACTGAGGGTTCTGTGTGTTGAGATGAGTGGCGCGCATGTTTATTATTCACAACATGACATACATGTAATATTGCAACTGTGCACTCAAATACAAAAAATGGTGAACTATCTGGTAGTTCAGAGTTCTGTGTGGTGAGATGAGCTGCGCTCGTGTTTAATATTTACAACATGACATACATGTAATGTTACAACTGTGCTCACAAATACAGCAAATGCTGAACTACCTGGTACTACGCTGAGAGTTCTGTGTGTGGAGATGAATTGAGCCCGTGTTTAATATTCACAACATCACATACATGTATTGTTACAACTGTACACTGAATTACAAAAAATGCTGAACTACCTGGTTTTACAGTTAGAGTTCTGTGTTGTGAGATGAGTTGCGCGCGTGTTTAATGTTTACAACATCACATACCTGTTTTGTTACAACTCCACACTGAATTACAAAAATTGCTGAACTACCTGGTATTCCACTGAGCGTTCTGTGTGTTGAGATAAGTGGTGCACATGTTTAACATTCACAACGTGACATACATGTAATGTTACAACTTTGCAGTCAAATACAGAAAATGCTGAACTACCTGGTATTGCACTGAGGGTTCTGTGTGTTGAGATGAGTGGCGCGCATGTTTATTATTCACAACATGACATACATGTAATATTGCAACTGTGCACTCAAATACAAAAAATGGTGAACTATCTGGTAGTTGAGAGTTCTGTGTGGTGAGATGAGTGGCGCTCGTGTTTAATATTTACAACATGACATACATATAATGTTACAACTCTGCCCTCAAATACAGCAAATGCTGAACTACCTGTTACTACACTGAGAGTTCTTTGTGTGGATATGAGTTGCGCGCATGTTTATTATTCACAACATGACATACATGTAATGTTACAACTGTGCAGTCAAATACAGAAAATGGTGAACTACTTGGTAGTTGAGAGTTCTGTGTGGTGAGATGAGTGGCGCTCGTGTTTAATATTTACAACATGACATACATGTAATGTTACAACTCTGCTCTCAAATACAGCAAATGCTGAACTACCTGGTACTACACTGAGGGTTCTGTGTGTTGAGATGAGTGGCGCGCATGTTTATTATTCACAACATGACATACATGTAATATTGCAACTGTGCACTCAAATACAAAAAATGGTGAACTCTCTGGTAGTTGAGAGTTCTGTGTGTGGATATGAGTTGCGCGCATGTTTATTATTCACAACATGACATACATGTAATGTTACAACTGTGCACTCAAATACAGAAAATGGAGAACTACTTGGTAGTAGAGAGTTCTGTGTGGTGAGATGAGTTGCGCGCGTGTTTAATGTTCACAACATCACATACATGTATTGTTACAACTCTACACTGACTTACAAAAAATGCTGAACTACCTGGTTTTACAGTTAGAGTTCTGTGTTGTGAGATGAGTTGCGCGCGTGTTTAATGTTTACAACATCACATACCTGTTTTGTTACAACTCCACACTGAATTACAAAAATTGCTGAACTACCTGGTATTCCACTGAGCGTTCTGTGTGTTGAGATAAGTGGTGCACATGTTTAACATTCACAACGTGACATACATGTAATGTTACAACTTTGCAGTCAAATACAGAAAATGCTGAACTACCTGGTATTGCACTGAGGGTTCTGTGTGTTGAGATGAGTGGCGCGCATGTTTATTATTCACAACATGACATACATGTAATATTGCAACTGTGCACTCAAATACAAAAAATGGTGAACTATCTGGTAGTTGAGAGTTCTGTGTGGTGAGATGAGTGGCGCTCGTGTTTAATATTTACAACATGACATACATATAATGTTACAACTCTGCCCTCAAATACAGCAAATGCTGAACTACCTGTTACTACACTGAGAGTTCTTTGTGTGGATATGAGTTGCGCGCATGTTTATTATTCACAACATGACATACATGTAATGTTACAACTGTGCAGTCAAATACAGAAAATGGTGAACTACTTGGTAGTAGAGAGTTCTGTGTGGTGAGATGAGTTGCGCGCGTGTTTAATGTTCACAGCATCACATAGATGTATTGTTACAACTGTACACTGACTTACAAAAAATGCTGAATTACCTGGTTTTACAGTTAGAGTTCTGTGTTGTGAGATGAGTTGCGCGCATGTTTATTATTCACAACATGACATACATGTAATGTTACAACCGTGCACTCAAATACAGAAAATGGTGAACTACCTGGTAGTTGAGAGTTCTGTGTGGTGAGATGAGTGGCGCTCGTGTTTAATATTTACAACATGACATACATGTAATGTTACAACTCTGCTCTCAAATACAGCAAATGCTGAACTACCTGGTACTACACTGAGGGTTCTGTGTGTTGAGATGAGTGGCGCGCATGTTTATTATTCACAACATGACATACATGTAATATTGCAACTGTGCACTCAAATACAAAAAATGGTGAACTCTCTGGTAGTTGAGAGTTCTGTGTGTGGATATGAGTTGCGCGCATGTTTATTATTCACAACATGACATACATGTAATGTTACAACTGTGCACTCAAATACAGAAAATGGAGAACTACTTGGTAGTACAGAGTTCTGTGTGGTGAGATGAGTTGCGCGCGTGTTTAATGTTCACAACATCACATACATGTATTGTTACAACTCTACACTGACTTACAAAAAATGCTGAACTACCTGGTTTTAAAGTTAGAGTTCTGTGTTGTGAGATGAGTTGCGCGCATGTTTATTATTCACAACATGACATACATGTAATGTTACAACTGTGCACTCAAATACAGAAAATGGTGAACTACCCGGTAGTTGAGAGTTCTGTGTGGTGAGATGAGTGGCGCTCGTGTTTAATATTTACAACATGACATACATGTAATGTTACAACTCTGCTCTCAAATACAGCAAATGCTGAACTACCTGGTACTACACTGAGAGTTCTCTGTGTGGAGATGAATTGAGCCGTGTTTAATATTTACAACATCACATACATGTATTGTTACCACTGTACACTGAATTACAAAAAATGCTGAACTACCTGGTTTTACAGTTAGAGTTCTGTGTTGTGAGATGAGTGGCGCGCGTGTTTAATGTTTACAACATCACATACATGTTTTGTTACAACTCCACACTGAATTACAAAAATTGCTGAACTACCTGGTATTCCACTGAGCGTTCTGTGTGTTGAGATAAGTGGTGCACATGTTTAACATTCACAACGTGACATACATGTATTGTTACAACTTTGCAGTCAAATACAGAAAATGCTGAACTACCTGGTATTGCACTGAGGGTTCTGTGTGTTGAGATGAGTGGCGCGCATGTTTATTATTCACAACATGACATACATGTAATATTGCAACTGTGCACTCAAATACAAAAAATGGTGAACTATCTGGTAGTTCAGAGTTCTGTGTGGTGAGATGAGCTGCGCTCGTGTTTAATATTTACAACATGACATACATGTAATGTTACAACTGTGCTCACAAATACAGCAAATGCTGAACTACCTGGTACTACGCTGAGAGTTCTGTGTGTGGAGATGAATTGAGCCCGTGTTTAATATTCACAACATCACATACATGTATTGTTACAACTGTACACTGAATTACAAAAAATGCTGAACTACCTGGTTTTACAGTTAGAGTTCTGTGTTGTGAGATGAGTTGCGCGCGTGTTTAATGTTTACAACATCACATACCTGTTTTGTTACAACTCCACACTGAATTACAAAAATTGCTGAACTACCTGGTATTCCACTGAGCGTTCTGTGTGTTGAGATAAGTGGTGCACATGTTTAACATTCACAACGTGACATACATGTATTGTTACAACTTTGCAGTCAAATACAGAAAATGCTGAACTACCTGGTATTGCACTGAGGGTTCTGTGTGTTGAGATGAGTGGCGCGCATGTTTATTATTCACAACATGACATACATGTAATATTGCAACTGTGCACTCAAATACAAAAAATGGTGAACTATCTGGTAGTTCAGAGTTCTGTGTGGTGAGATGAGCTGCGCTCGTGTTTAATATTTACAACATGACATACATGTAATGTTACAACTGTGCTCACAAATACAGCAAATGCTGAACTACCTGGTACTACGCTGAGAGTTCTGTGTGTGGAGATGAATTGAGCCCGTGTTTAATATTCACAACATCACATACATGTATTGTTACAACTGTACACTGAATTACAAAAAATGCTGAACTACCTGGTTTTACAGTTAGAGTTCTGTGTTGTGAGATGAGTTGCGCGCGTGTTTAATGTTTACAACATCACATACCTGTTTTGTTACAACTCCACACTGAATTACAAAAATTGCTGAACTACCTGGTATTCCACTGAGCGTTCTGTGTGTTGAGATAAGTGGTGCACATGTTTAACATTCACAACGTGACATACATGTAATGTTACAACTTTGCAGTCAAATACAGAAAATGCTGAACTACCTGGTATTGCACTGAGGGTTCTGTGTGTTGAGATGAGTGGCGCGCATGTTTATTATTCACAACATGACATACATGTAATGTTACAACTGTGCACTCAAATACAGAAAATGGTGAACTACCCGGTAGTTGAGAGTTCTGTGTGGTGAGATGAGTGGCGCTCGTGTTTAATATTTACAACATGACATACATATAATGTTACAACTCTGCCCTCAAATACAGCAAATGCTGAACTACCTGTTACTACACTGAGAGTTCTTTGTGTGGATATGAGTTGCGCGCATGTTTATTATTCACAACATGACATACATGTAATGTTACAACTGTGCACTCAAATACAGAAAATGGTGAATTACCTGGTAGTTGAGAGTTCTGTGTGGTGAGATGAGTGGCGCTCGTGTTTAATATTTACAACATGACATACATGTAATGTTACAACTCTGCTCTCAAATACAGCAAATGCTGAACTACCTGGTACTACACTGAGGGTTCTGTGTGTTGAGATGAGTGGCGCGCATGTTTATTATTCACAACATGACATACATGTAATATTGCAACTGTGCACTCAAATACAAAAAATGGTGAACTCTCTGGTAGTTGAGAGTTCTGTGTGTGGATATGAGTTGCGCGCATGTTTATTATTCACAACATGACATACATGTAATGTTACAACTGTGCACTCAAATACAGAAAATGGAGAACTACTTGGTAGTAGAGAGTTCTGTGTGGTGAGATGAGTTGCGCGCGTGTTTAATGTTCACAACATCACATACATGTATTGTTACAACTCTACACTGACTTACAAAAAATGCTGAACTACCTGGTTTTAAAGTTAGAGTTCTGTGTTGTGAGATGAGTTGCGCGCATGTTTATTATTCACAACATGACATACATGTAATGTTACAACTGTGCACTCAAATACAGAAAATGGTGAACTACCCGGTAGTTGAGAGTTCTGTGTGGTGAGATGAGTGGCGCTCGTGTTTAATATTTACAACATGACATACATGTAATGTTACAACTCTGCTCTCAAATACAGCAAATGCTGAACTACCTGGTACTACACTGAGAGTTCTCTGTGTGGAGATGAATTGAGCCGTGTTTAATATTTACAACATCACATACATGTATTGTTACCACTGTACACTGAATTACAAAAAATGCTGAACTACCTGGTTTTACAGTTAGAGTTCTGTGTTGTGAGATGAGTGGCGCGCGTGTTTAATGTTTACAACATCACATACATGTTTTGTTACAACTCCACACTGAATTACAAAAATTGCTGAACTACCTGGTATTCCACTGAGCGTTCTGTGTGTTGAGATAAGTGGTGCACATGTTTAACATTCACAACGTGACATACATGTATTGTTACAACTTTGCAGTCAAATACAGAAAATGCTGAACTACCTGGTATTGCACTGAGGGTTCTGTGTGTTGAGATGAGTGGCGCGCATGTTTATTATTCACAACATGACATACATGTAATATTGCAACTGTGCACTCAAATACAAAAAATGGTGAACTATCTGGTAGTTCAGAGTTCTGTGTGGTGAGATGAGCTGCGCTCGTGTTTAATATTTACAACATGACATACATGTAATGTTACAACTGTGCTCACAAATACAGCAAATGCTGAACTACCTGGTACTACGCTGAGAGTTCTGTGTGTGGAGATGAATTGAGCCCGTGTTTAATATTCACAACATCACATACATGTATTGTTACAACTGTACACTGAATTACAAAAAATGCTGAACTACCTGGTTTTACAGTTAGAGTTCTGTGTTGTGAGATGAGCTGCGCGCGTGTTTAATGTTTACAACATCACATACCTGTTTTGTTACAACTCCACACTGAATTACAAAAATTGCTGAACTACCTGGTATTCCACTGAGCGTTCTGTGTGTTGAGATAAGTGGTGCACATGTTTAACATTCACAACGTGACATACATGTAATGTTACAACTTTGCAGTCAAATACAGAAAATGCTGAACTACCTGGTATTGCACTGAGGGTTCTGTGTGTTGAGATGAGTGGCGCGCATGTTTATTATTCACAACATGACATACATGTAATATTGCAACTGTGCACTCAAATACAAAAAATGGTGAACTATCTGGTAGTTGAGAGTTCTGTGTGGTGAGATGAGTGGCGCTCGTGTTTAATATTTACAACATGACATACATATAATGTTACAACTCTGCCCTCAAATACAGCAAATGCTGAACTACCTGTTACTACACTGAGAGTTCTTTGTGTGGATATGAGTTGCGCGCATGTTTATTATTCACAACATGACATACATGTAATGTTACAACTGTGCAGTCAAATACAGAAAATGGTGAACTACTTGGTAGTAGAGAGTTCTGTGTGGTGAGATGAGTTGCGCGCGTGTTTAATGTTCACAGCATCACATAGATGTATTGTTACAACTGTACACTGACTTACAAAAAATGCTGAATTACCTGGTTTTACAGTTAGAGTTCTGTGTTGTGAGATGAGTTGCGCGCATGTTTATTATTCACAACATGACATACATGTAATGTTACAACTGTGCACTCAAATACAGAAAATGGTGAACTACCTGGTAGTTGAGAGTTCTGTGTGGTGAGATGAGTGGCGCTCGTGTTTAATATTTACAACATGACATACATGTAATGTTACAACTCTGCTCTCAAATACAGCAAATGCTGAACTACCTGGTACTACACTGAGGGTTCTGTGTGTTGAGATGAGTGGCGCGCATGTTTATTATTCACAACATGACATACATGTAATATTGCAACTGTGCACTCAAATACAAAAAATTGTGAACTCTCTGGTAGTTGAGAGTTCTGTGTGTGGATATGAGTTGCGCGCATGTTTATTATTCACAACATGACATACATGTAATGTTACAACTGTGCACTCAAATACAGAAAATGGAGAACTACTTGGTAGTAGAGAGTTCTGTGTGGTCAGATGAGTTGCGCGCGTGTTTAATGTTCACAACATCACATACATGTATTGTTACAACTCTACACTGACTTACAAAAAATGCTGAACTACCTGGTTTTAAAGTTAGAGTTCTGTGTTGTGAGATGAGTTGCGCGCATGTTTATTATTCACAACATGACATACATGTAATGTTACAACTGTGCACTCAAATACAGAAAATGGTGAACTACCTGGTAGTTGAGAGTTCTGTGTGGTGAGATGAGTGGCGCTCGTGTTTAATATTTACAACATGACATACATGTAATGTTACAACTCTGCTCTCAAATACAGCAAATGCTGAACTACCTGGTACTACACTGAGGGTTCTGTGTGTTGAGATGAGTGGCGCGCATGTTTATTATTCACAACATGACATACATGTAATATTGCAACTGTGCACTCAAAAACAAAAAATGGTGAACTCTCTGGTAGTTGAGAGTTCTGTGTGTGGATATGAGTTGCGCGCATGTTTATTATTCACAGCATGACATACATGTAATGTTACAACTGTGCACTCAAATACAGAAAATGGAGAACTACTTGGTAGTAGAGAGTTCTGTGTGGTGAGATGAGTTGCGCGCGTGTTTAATGTTCACAACATCACATACATGTATTGTTACAACTCTACACTGACTTACAAAAAATGCTGAACTACCTGGTTTTAAAGTTAGAGTTCTGTGTTGTGAGATGAGTTGCGCGCATGTTTATTATTCACAACATGACATACATGTAATGTTACAACTGTGCACTCAAATACAGAAAATGGTGAACTACCCGGTAGTTGAGAGTTCTGTGTGGTGAGATGAGTGGCGCTCGTGTTTAATATTTACAACATGACATACATGTAATGTTACAACTCTGCTCTCAAATACAGCAAATGCTGAACTACCTGGTACTACACTGAGAGTTCTCTGTGTGGAGATGAATTGAGCCGTGTTTAATATTTACAACATCACATACATGTATTGTTACCACTGTACACTGAATTACAAAAAATGCTGAACTACCTGGTTTTACAGTTAGAGTTCTGTGTTGTGAGATGAGTGGCGCGCGTGTTTAATGTTTACAACATCACATACATGTTTTGTTACAACTCCACACTGAATTACAAAAATTGCTGAACTACCTGGTATTCCACTGAGCGTTCTGTGTGTTGAGATAAGTGGTGCACATGTTTAACATTCACAACGTGACATACATGTATTGTTACAACTTTGCAGTCAAATACAGAAAATGCTGAACTACCTGGTATTGCACTGAGGGTTCTGTGTGTTGAGATGAGTGGCGCGCATGTTTATTATTCACAACATGACATACATGTAATATTGCAACTGTGCACTCAAATACAAAAAATGGTGAACTATCTGGTAGTTCAGAGTTCTGTGTGGTGAGATGAGCTGCGCTCGTGTTTAATATTTACAACATGACATACATGTAATGTTACAACTGTGCTCACAAATACAGCAAATGCTGAACTACCTGGTACTACGCTGAGAGTTCTGTGTGTGGAGATGAATTGAGCCCGTGTTTAATATTCACAACATCACATACATGTATTGTTACAACTGTACACTGAATTACAAAAAATGCTGAACTACCTGGTTTTACAGTTAGAGTTCTGTGTTGTGAGATGAGTTGCGCGCGTGTTTAATGTTTACAACATCACATACCTGTTTTGTTACAACTCCACACTGAATTACAAAAATTGCTGAACTACCTGGTATTCCACTGAGCGTTCTGTGTGTTGAGATAAGTGGTGCACATGTTTAACATTCACAACGTGACATACATGTAATGTTACAACTTTGCAGTCAAATACAGAAAATGCTGAACTACCTGGTATTGCACTGAGGGTTCTGTGTGTTGAGTTGAGTGGCGCGCATGTTTATTATTCACAACATGACATACATGTAATATTGCAACTGTGCACTCAAATACAAAAAATGGTGAACTCTCTGGTAGTTGAGAGTTCTGTGTGTGGATATGAGTTGCGCGCATGTTTATTATTCACAACATGACATACATGTAATGTTACAACTGTGCACTCAAATACAGAAAATGGAGAACTACTTGGTAGTAGAGAGTTCTGTGTGGTGAGATGAGTTGCGCGCGTGTTTAATGTTCACAACATCACATACATGTATTGTTACAACTCTACACTGACTTACAAAAAATGCTGAACTACCTGGTTTTAAAGTTAGAGTTCTGTGTTGTGAGATGAGTTGCGCGCATGTTTATTATTCACAACATGACATACATGTAATGTTACAACTGTGCACTCAAATACAGAAAATGGTGAATTACCTGGTAGTTGAGAGTTCTGTGTGGTGAGATGAGTGGCGCTCGTGTTTAATATTTACAACATGACATACATGTAATGTTACAACTCTGCTCTCAAATACAGCAAATGCTGAACTACCTGGTACTACACTGAGAGTTCTGTGTGTGGATATGAGTTGCGCGCATGTTTATTATTCACAACATGACATACATGTAATGTTACAACTGTGCACTCAAATACAGAAAATGGTGAACTACTTGGTAGTAGAGAGTTCTGTGTGGTGAGATGAGTTGCGCGCGTGTTTAATGTTCACAGCATCACATAGATGTATTGTTACAACTGTACACTGACTTACAAAAAATGCTGAACTACCTGGTTTTACAGTTAGAGTTCTGTGTTGTGAGATGAGTGGCGCGCGTGTTTAATGTTTACAACATCACATACATGTATTGTTACAACTGTGCACTCAAATACAGAAAATGGTGAACTACCTGGTAGTTGAGAGTTCTGTGTGGTGAGATGAGTGGCGCTCGTGTTTAATATTTACAACATGACATACATGTAATGTTACAACTCTGCTCTCAAATACAGCAAATGCTGAACTACCTGGTACTACACTGAGAGTTCTCTGTGTGGAGATGAATTGAGCCGTGTTTAATATTTACAACATCACATACATGTATTGTTACCACTGTACACTGAATTACAAAAAATGCTGAACTACCTGGTTTTACAGTTAGAGTTCTGTGTTGTGAGATGAGTGGCGCGCGTGTTTAATGTTTACAACATCACATACATGTTTTGTTACAACTCCACACTGAATTACAAAAATTGCTGAACTACCTGGTATTCCACTGAGCGTTCTGTGTGTTGAGATAAGTGGTGCACATGTTTAACATTCACAACGTGACATACATGTATTGTTACAACTTTGCAGTCAAATACAGAAAATGCTGAACTACCTGGTATTGCACTGAGGGTTCTGTGTGTTGAGATGAGTGGCGCGCATGTTTATTATTCACAACATGACATACATGTAATATTGCAACTGTGCACTCAAATACAAAAAATGGTGAACTATCTGGTAGTTCAGAGTTCTGTGTGGTGAGATGAGCTGCGCTCGTGTTTAATATTTACAACATGACATACATGTAATGTTACAACTGTGCTCACAAATACAGCAAATGCTGAACTACCTGGTACTACGCTGAGAGTTCTGTGTGTGGAGATGAATTGAGCCCGTGTTTAATATTCACAACATCACATACATGTATTGTTACAACTGTACACTGAATTACAGAAAATGCTGAACTACCTGGTTTTACAGTTAGAGTTCTGTGTTGTGAGATGAGTTGCGCGCGTGTTTAATGTTTACAACATCACATACCTGTTTTGTTACAACTCCACACTGAATTACAAAAATTGCTGAACTACCTGGTATTCCACTGAGCGTTCTGTGTGTTGAGATAAGTGGTGCACATGTTTAACATTCACAACGTGACATACATGTAATGTTACAACTTTGCAGTCAAATACAGAAAATGCTGAACTACCTGGTATTGCACTGAGGGTTCTGTGTGTTGAGATGAGTGGCGCGCATGTTTATTATTCACAACATGACATACATGTAATATTGCAACTGTGCACTCAAATACAAAAAATGGTGAACTATCTGGTAGTTGAGAGTTCTGTGTGGTGAGATGAGTGGCGCTCGTGTTTAATATTTACAACATGACATACATATAATGTTACAACTCTGCCCTCAAATACAGCAAATGCTGAACTACCTGTTACTACACTGAGAGTTCTTTGTGTGGATATGAGTTGCGCGCATGTTTATTATTCACAACATGACATACATGTAATGTTACAACTGTGCAGTCAAATACAAAAAATGGTGAACTACTTGGTAGTAGAGAGTTCTGTGTGGTGAGATGAGTTGCGCGCGTGTTTAATGTTCACAGCATCACATAGATGTATTGTTACAACTGTACACTGACTTACAAAAAATGCTGAATTACCTGGTTTTACAGTTAGAGTTCTGTGTTGTGAGATGAGTTGCGCGCATGTTTATTATTCACAACATGACATACATGTAACTGTGCACTCAAATACAGAAAATGGTGAACTACCTGGTAGTTGAGAGTTCTGTGTGGTGAGATGAGTGGCGCTCGTGTTTAATATTTACAACATGACATACATGTAATGTTACAACTCTGCTCTCAAATACAGCAAATGCTGAACTACCTGGTACTACACTGAGGGTTCTGTGTGTTGAGATGAGTGGCGCGCATGTTTATTATTCACAACATGACATACATGTAATATTGCAACTGTGCACTCAAATACAAAAAATGGTGAACTCTCTGGTAGTTGAGAGTTCTGTGTGTGGATATGAGTTGCGCGCATGTTTATTATTCACAACATGACATACATGTAATGTTACAACTGTGCACTCAAATACAGAAAATGGAGAACTACTTGGTAGTAGAGAGTTCTGTGTGGTCAGATGAGTTGCGCGCGTGTTTAATGTTCACAACATCACATACATGTATTGTTACAACTCTACACTGACTTACAAAAAATGCTGAACTACCTGGTTTTAAAGTTAGAGTTCTGTGTTGTGAGATGAGTTGCGCGCATGTTTATTATTCACAACATGACATACATGTAATGTTACAACTGTGCACTCAAATACAGAAAATGGTGAACTACCTGGTAGTTGAGAGTTCTGTGTGGTGAGATGAGTGGCGCTCGTGTTTAATATTTACAACATGACATACATGTAATGTTACAACTCTGCTCTCAAATACAGCAAATGCTGAACTACCTGGTACTACACTGAGGGTTCTGTGTGTTGAGATGAGTGGCGCGCATGTTTATTATTCACAACATGACATACATGTAATATTGCAACTGTGCACTCAAATACAAAAAATGGTGAACTCTCTGGTAGTTGAGAGTTCTGTGTGTGGATATGAGTTGCGCGCATGTTTATTATTCACAGCATGACATACATGTAATGTTACAACTGTGCACTCAAATACAGAAAATGGAGAACTACTTGGTAGTAGAGAGTTCTGTGTGGTGAGATGAGTTGCGCGCGTGTTTAATGTTCACAACATCACATACATGTATTGTTACAACTCTACACTGACTTACAAAAAATGCTGAACTACCTGGTTTTAAAGTTAGAGTTCTGTGTTGTGAGATGAGTTGCGCGCATGTTTATTATTCACAACATGACATACATGTAATGTTACAACTGTGCACTCAAATACAGAAAATGGTGAACTACCCGGTAGTTGAGAGTTCTGTGTGGTGAGATGAGTGGCGCTCGTGTTTAATATTTACAACATGACATACATGTAATGTTACAACTCTGCTCTCAAATACAGCAAATGCTGAACTACCTGGTACTACACTGAGAGTTCTCTGTGTGGAGATGAATTGAGCCGTGTTTAATATTTACAACATCACATACATGTATTGTTACCACTGTACACTGAATTTGAAAAAATGCTGAACTACCTGGTTTTACAGTTAGAGTTCTGTGTTGTGAGATGAGTGGCGCGCGTGTTTAATGTTTACAACATCACATACATGTTTTGTTACAACTCCACACTGAATTACAAAAATTGCTGAACTACCTGGTATTCCACTGAGCGTTCTGTGTGTTGAGATAAGTGGTGCACATGTTTAACATTCACAACGTGACATACATGTATTGTTACAACTTTGCAGTCAAATACAGAAAATGCTGAACTACCTGGTATTGCACTGAGGGTTCTGTGTGTTGAGATGAGTGGCGCGCATGTTTATTATTCACAACATGACATACATGTAATATTGCAACTGTGCACTCAAATACAGAAAATGGAGAACTACTTGGTAGTAGAGAGTTCTGTGTGGTGAGATGAGTTGCGCGCGTGTTTAATGTTCACAACATCACATACATGTATTGTTACAACTCTACACTGACTTACAAAAAATGCTGAACTACCTGGTTTTAAAGTTAGAGTTCTGTGTTGTGAGATGAGTTGCGCGCATGTTTATTATTCACAACATGACATACATGTAATGTTACAACTGTGCACTCAAATACAGAAAATGGTGAACTACCCGGTAGTTGAGAGTTCTGTGTGGTGAGATGAGTGGCGCTCGTGTTTAATATTTACAACATGACATACATGTAATGTTACAACTCTGCTCTCAAATACAGCAAATGCTGAACTACCTGGTACTACACTGAGAGTTCTCTGTGTGGAGATGAATTGAGCCGTGTTTAATATTTACAACATCACATACATGTATTGTTACCACTGTACACTGAATTAGAAAAAATGCTGAACTACCTGGTTTTACAGTTAGAGTTCTGTGTTGTGAGATGAGTGGCGCGCGTGTTTAATGTTTACAACATCACATACATGTTTTGTTACAACTCCACACTGAATTACAAAAATTGCTGAACTACCTGGTATTCCACTGAGCGTTCTGTGTGTTGAGATAAGTGGTGCACATGTTTAACATTCACAACGTGACATACATGTATTGTTACAACTTTGCAGTCAAATACAGAAAATGCTGAACTACCTGGTATTGCACTGAGGGTTCTGTGTGTTGAGATGAGTGGCGCGCATGTTTATTATTCACAACATGACATACATGTAATATTGCAACTGTGCACTCAAATACAAAAAATGGTGAACTATCTGGTAGTTCAGAGTTCTGTGTGGTGAGATGAGCTGCGCTCGTGTTTAATATTTACAACATGACATACATGTAATGTTACAACTGTGCTCACAAATACAGCAAATGCTGAACTACCTGGTACTACGCTGAGAGTTCTGTGTGTGGAGATGAATTGAGCCCGTGTTTAATATTCACAACATCACATACATGTATTGTTACAACTGTACACTGAATTACAAAAAATGCTGAACTACCTGGTTTTACAGTTAGAGTTCTGTGTTGTGAGATGAGTTGCGCGCGTGTTTAATGTTTACAACATCACATACCTGTTTTGTTACAACTCCACACTGAATTACAAAAATTGCTGAACTACCTGGTAGTCCACTGAGCGTTCTGTGTGTTGAGATAAGTGGTGCACATGTTTAACATTCACAACGTGACATACATGTAATGTTACAACTTTGCAGTCAAATACAGAAAATGCTGAACTACCTGGTATTGCACTGAGGGTTCTGTGTGTTGAGATGAGTGGCGCGCATGTTTATTATTCACAACATGACATACATGTAATATTGCAACTGTGCACTCAAATACAAAAAATGGTGAACTATCTGGTAGTTGAGAGTTCTGTGTGGTGAGATGAGTGGCGCTCGTGTTTAATATTTACAACATGACATACATATAATGTTACAACTCTGCCCTCAAATACAGCAAATGCTGAACTACCTGTTACTACACTGAGAGTTCTTTGTGTGGATATGAGTTGCGCGCATGTTTATTATTCACAACATGACATACATGTAATGTTACAACTGTGCAGTCAAATACAGAAAATGGTGAACTACTTGGTAGTAGAGAGTTCTGTGTGGTGAGATGAGTTGCGCGCGTGTTTAATGTTCACAGCATCACATAGATGTATTGTTACAACTGTACACTGACTTACAAAAAATGCTGAATTACCTGGTTTTACAGTTAGAGTTCTGTGTTGTGAGATGAGTTGCGCGCATGTTTATTATTCACAACATGACATACATGTAATGTTACAACTGTGCACTCAAATACAGAAAATGGTGAACTACCTGGTAGTTGAGAGTTCTGTGTGGTGAGATGAGTGGCGCTCGTGTTTAATATTTACAACATGACATACATGTAATGTTACAACTCTGCTCTCAAATACAGCAAATGCTGAACTACCTGGTACTACACTGAGGGTTCTGTGTGTTGAGATGAGTGGCGCGCATGTTTATTATTCACAACATGACATACATGTAATATTGCAACTGTGCACTCAAATACAAAAAATGGTGAACTCTCTGGTAGTTGAGAGTTCTGTGTGTGGATATGAGTTGCGCGCATGTTTATTATTCACAACATGACATACATGTAATGTTACAACTGTGCACTCAAATACAGAAAATGGAGAACTACTTGGTAGTAGAGAGTTCTGTGTGGTCAGATGAGTTGCGCGCGTGTTTAATGTTCACAACATCACATACATGTATTGTTACAACTCTGCACTGACTTACAAAAAATGCTGAACTACCTGGTTTTAAAGTTAGAGTTCTGTGTTGTGAGATGAGTTGCGCGCATGTTTATTATTCACAACATGACATACATGTAATGTTACAACTGTGCACTCAAATACAGAAAATGGTGAACTACCTGGTAGTTGAGAGTTCTGTGTGGTGAGATGAGTGGCGCTCGTGTTTAATATTTACAACATGACATACATGTAATGTTACAACTCTTCTCTCAAATACAGCAAATGCTGAACTACCTGGTACTACACTGAGGGTTCTGTGTGTTGAGATGAGTGGCGCGCATGTTTATTATTCACAACATGACATACATGTAATATTGCAACTGTGCACTCAAATACAAAAAATGGTGAACTCTCTGGTAGTTGAGAGTTCTGTGTGTGGATATGAGTTGCGCGCATGTTTATTATTCACAGCATGACATACATGTAATGTTACAACTGTGCACTCAAATACAGAAAATGGAGAACTACTTGGTAGTAGAGAGTTCTGTGTGGTGAGATGAGTTGCGCGCGTGTTTAATGTTCACAACATCACATACATGTATTGTTACAACTCTACACTGACTTACAAAAAATGCTGAACTACCTGGTTTTAAAATTAGAGTTCTGTGTTGTGAGATGAGTTGCGCGCATGTTTATTATTCACAACATGACATACATGTAATGTTACAACTGTGCACTCAAATACAGAAAATGGTGAACTACCCGGTAGTTGAGAGTTCTGTGTGGTGAGATGAGTGGCGCTCGTGTTTAATATTTACAACATGACATACATGTAATGTTACAACTCTGCTCTCAAATACAGCAAATGCTGAACTACCTGGTACTACACTGAGAGTTCTCTGTGTGGAGATGAATTGAGCCGTGTTTAATATTTACAACATCACATACATGTATTGTTACCACTGTACACTGAATTAGAAAAAATGCTGAACTACCTGGTTTTACAGTTAGAGTTCTGTGTTGTGAGATGAGTGGCGCGCGTGTTTAATGTTTACAACATCACATACATGTTTTGTTACAACTCCACACTGAATTACAAAAATTGCTGAACTACCTGGTATTCCACTGAGCGTTCTGTGTGTTGAGATAAGTGGTGCACATGTTTAACATTCACAACGTGACATACATGTATTGTTACAACTTTGCAGTCAAATACAGAAAATGCTGAACTACCTGGTATTGCACTGAGGGTTCTGTGTGTTGAGATGAGTGGCGCGCATGTTTATTATTCACAACATGACATACATGTAATATTGCAACTGTGCACTCAAATACAAAAAATGGTGAACTATCTGGTAGTTCAGAGTTCTGTGTGGTGAGATGAGCTGCGCTCGTGTTTAATATTTACAACATGACATACATGTAATGTTACAACTGTGCTCACAAATACAGCAAATGCTGAACTACCTGGTACTACGCTGAGAGTTCTGTGTGTGGAGATGAATTGAGCCCGTGTTTAATATTCACAACATCACATACATGTATTGTTACAACTGTACACTGAATTACAAAAAATGCTGAACTACCTGGTTTTACAGTTAGAGTTCTGTGTTGTGAGATGAGTTGCGCGCGTGTTTAATGTTTACAACATCACATACCTGTTTTGTTACAACTCCACACTGAATTACAAAAATTGCTGAACTACCTGGTATTCCACTGAGCGTTCTGTGTGTTGAGATAAGTGGTGCACATGTTTAACATTCACAACGTGACATACATGTAATGTTACAACTTTGCAGTCAAATACAGAAAATGCTGAACTACCTGGTATTGCACTGAGGGTTCTGTGTGTTGAGATGAGTGGCGCGCATGTTTATTATTCACAACATGACATACATGTAATATTGCAACTGTGCACTCAAATACAAAAAATGGTGAACTATCTGGTAGTTGAGAGTTCTGTGTGGTGAGATGAGTGGCGCTCGTGTTTAATATTTACAACATGACATACATATAATGTTACAACTCTGCCCTCAAATACAGCAAATGCTGAACTACCTGTTACTACACTGAGAGTTCTTTGTGTGGATATGAGTTGCGCGCATGTTTATTATTCACAACATGACATACATGTAATGTTACAACTGTGCAGTCAAATACAGAAAATGGTGAACTACTTGGTAGTAGAGAGTTCTGTGTGGTGAGATGAGTTGCGCGCGTGTTTAATGTTCACAGCATCACATAGATGTATTGTTACAACTGTACACTGACTTACAAATAATGCTGAATTACCTGGTTTTACAGTTAGAGTTCTGTGTTGTGAGATGAGTTGCGCGCATGTTTATTATTCACAACATGACATACATGTAATGTTACAACTGTGCACTCAAATACAGAAAATGGTGAATTACCTGGTAGTTGAGAGTTCTGTGTGGTGAGATGAGTGGCGCTCGTGTTTAATATTTACAACATGACATACATGTAATGTTACAACTCTGCTCTCAAATACAGCAAATGCTGAACTACCTGGTACTACACTGAGAGTTCTGTGTGTGGATATGAGTTGCGCGCATGTTTATTATTCACAACATGACATACATGTAATGTTACAACTGTGCACTCAAATACAGAAAATGGTGAACTACTTGGTAGTAGAGAGTTCTGTGTGGTGAGATGAGTTGCGCGCGTGTTTAATGTTCACAGCATCACATAGATGTATTGTTACAACTGTACACTGACTTACAAAAAATGCTGAACTACCTGGTTTTAAAGTTAGAGTTCTGTGTTGTGAGATGAGTTGCGCGCATGTTTATTATTCACAACATGACATACATGTAATGTTACAACTGTGCACTCAAATACAGAAAATGGTGAACTACCTGGTAGTTGAGAGTTCTGTGTGGTGAGATGAGTGGCGCTCGTGTTTAATATTTACAACATGACATACATGTAATGTTACAACTCTGCTCTCAAATACAGCAAATGCTGAACTACCTGGTACTACACTGAGGGTTCTGTGTGTTGAGATGAGTGGCGCGCATGTTTATTATTCACAACATGACATACATGTAATATTGCAACTGTGCACTCAAATACAAAAAATGGTGAACTCTCTGGTAGTTGAGAGTTCTGTGTGTGGATATGAGTTGCGCGCATGTTTATTATTCACAGCATGACATACATGTAATGTTACAACTGTGCACTCAAATACAGAAAATGGAGAACTACTTGGTAGTAGAGAGTTCTGTGTGGTGAGATGAGTTGCGCGCGTGTTTAATGTTCACAACATCACATACATGTATTGTTACAACTCTACACTGACTTACAAAAAATGCTGAACTACCTGGTTTTAAAGTTAGAGTTCTGTGTTGTGAGATGAGTTGCGCGCATGTTTATTATTCACAACATGACATACATGTAATGTTACAACTGTGCACTCAAATACAGAAAATGGTGAACTACCCGGTAGTTGAGAGTTCTGTGTGGTGAGATGAGTGGCGCTCGTGTTTAATATTTACAACATGACATACATGTAATGTTACAACTCTGCTCTCAAATACAGCAAATGCTGAACTACCTGGTACTACACTGAGAGTTCTCTGTGTGGAGATGAATTGAGCCGTGTTTAATATTTACAACATCACATACATGTATTGTTACCACTGTACACTGAATTAGAAAAAATGCTGAACTACCTGGTTTTACAGTTAGAGTTCTGTGTTGTGAGATGAGTGGCGCGCGTGTTTAATGTTTACAACATCACATACATGTTTTGTTACAACTCCACACTGAATTACAAAAATTGCTGAACTACCTGGTATTCCACTGAGCGTTCTGTGTGTTGAGATAAGTGGTGCACATGTTTAACATTCACAACGTGACATACATGTATTGTTACAACTTTGCAGTCAAATACAGAAAATGCTGAACTACCTGGTATTGCACTGAGGGTTCTGTGTGTTGAGATGAGTGGCGCGCATGTTTATTATTCACAACATGACATACATGTAATATTGCAACTGTGCACTCAAATACAAAAAATGGTGAACTATCTGGTAGTTCAGAGTTCTGTGTGGTGAGATGAGCTGCGCTCGTGTTTAATATTTACAACATGACATACATGTAATGTTACAACTGTGCTCACAAATACAGCAAATGCTGAACTACCTGGTACTACGCTGAGAGTTCTGTGTGTGGAGATGAATTGAGCCCGTGTTTAATATTCACAACATCACATACATGTATTGTTACAACTGTACACTGAATTACAAAAAATGCTGAACTACCTGGTTTTACAGTTAGAGTTCTGTGTTGTGAGATGAGTTGCGCGCGTGTTTAATGTTTACAACATCACATACCTGTTTTGTTACAACTCCACACTGAATTACAAAAATTGCTGAACTACCTGGTATTCCACTGAGCGTTCTGTGTGTTGAGATAAGTGGTGCACATGTTTAACATTCACAACGTGACATACATGTAATGTTACAACTTTGCAGTCAAATACAGAAAATGCTGAACTACCTGGTATTGCACTGAGGGTTCTGTGTGTTGAGATGAGTGGCGCGCATGTTTATTATTCACAACATGACATACATGTAATATTGCAACTGTGCACTCAAATACAAAAAATGGTGAACTATCTGGTAGTTGAGAGTTCTGTGTGGTGAGATGAGTGGCGCTCGTGTTTAATATTTACAACATGACATACATATAATGTTACAACTCTGCCCTCAAATACAGCAAATGCTGAACTACCTGTTACTACACTGAGAGTTCTTTGTGTGGATATGAGTTGCGCGCATGTTTATTATTCACAACATGACATACATGTAATGTTACAACTGTGCAGTCAAATACAGAAAATGGTGAACTACTTGGTAGTAGAGAGTTCTGTGTGGTGAGATGAGTTGCGCGCGTGTTTAATGTTCACAGCATCACATAGATGTATTGTTACAACTGTACACTGACTTACAAAAAATGCTGAATTACCTGGTTTTACAGTTAGAGTTCTGTGTTGTGAGATGAGTTGCGCGCATGTTTATTATTCACAACATGACATACATGTAATGTTACAACTGTGCACTCAAATACAGAAAATGGTGAACTACCTGGTAGTTGAGAGTTCTGTGTGGTGAGATGAGTGGCGCTCGTGTTTAATATTTACAACATGACATACATGTAATGTTACAACTCTGCTCTCAAATACAGCAAATGCTGAACTACCTGGTACTACACTGAGGGTTCTGTGTGTTGAGATGAGTGGCGCGCATGTTTATTATTCACAACATGACATACATGTAATATTGCAACTGTGCACTCAAATACAAAAAATGGTGAACTCTCTGGTAGTTGAGAGTTCTGTGTGTGGATATGAGTTGCGCGCATGTTTATTATTCACAACATGACATACATGTAATGTTACAACTGTGCACTCAAATACAGAAAATGGAGAACTACTTGGTAGTAGAGAGTTCTGTGTGGTCAGATGAGTTGCGCGCGTGTTTAATGTTCACAACATCACATACATGTATTGTTACAACTCTGCACTGACTTACAAAAAATGCTGAACTACCTGGTTTTAAAGTTAGAGTTCTGTGTTGTGAGATGAGTTGCGCGCATGTTTATTATTCACAACATGACATACATGTAATGTTACAACTGTGCACTCAAATACAGAAAATGGTGAACTACCTGGTAGTTGAGAGTTCTGTGTGGTGAGATGAGTGGCGCTCGTGTTTAATATTTACAACATGACATACATGTAATGTTACAACTCTTCTCTCAAATACAGCAAATGCTGAACTACCTGGTACTACACTGAGGGTTCTGTGTGTTGAGATGAGTGGCGCGCATGTTTATTATTCACAACATGACATACATGTAATATTGCAACTGTGCACTCAAATACAAAAAATGGTGAACTCTCTGGTAGTTGAGAGTTCTGTGTGTGGATATGAGTTGCGCGCATGTTTATTATTCACAGCATGACATACATGTAATGTTACAACTGTGCACTCAAATACAGAAAATGGAGAACTACTTGGTAGTAGAGAGTTCTGTGTGGTGAGATGAGTTGCGCGCGTGTTTAATGTTCACAACATCACATACATGTATTGTTACAACTCTACACTGACTTACAAAAAATGCTGAACTACCTGGTTTTAAAGTTAGAGTTCTGTGTTGTGAGATGAGTTGCGCGCATGTTTATTATTCACAACATGACATACATGTAATGTTACAACTGTGCACTCAAATACAGAAAATGGTGAACTACCCGGTAGTTGAGAGTTCTGTGTGGTGAGATGAGTGGCGCTCGTGTTTAATATTTACAACATGACATACATGTAATGTTACAACTCTGCTCTCAAATACAGCAAATGCTGAACTACCTGGTACTACACTGAGAGTTCTCTGTGTGGAGATGAATTGAGCCGTGTTTAATATTTACAACATCACATACATGTATTGTTACCACTGTACACTGAATTAGAAAAAATGCTGAACTACCTGGTTTTACAGTTAGAGTTCTGTGTTGTGAGATGAGTGGCGCGCGTGTTTAATGTTTACAACATCACATACATGTTTTGTTACAACTCCACACTGAATTACAAAAATTGCTGAACTACCTGGTATTCCACTGAGCGTTCTGTGTGTTGAGATAAGTGGTGCACATGTTTAACATTCACAACGTGACATACATGTATTGTTACAACTTTGCAGTCAAATACAGAAAATGCTGAACTACCTGGTATTGCACTGAGGGTTCTGTGTGTTGAGATGAGTGGCGCGCATGTTTATTATTCACAACATGACATACATGTAATATTGCAACTGTGCACTCAAATACAAAAAATGGTGAACTATCTGGTAGTTCAGAGTTCTGTGTGGTGAGATGAGCTGCGCTCGTGTTTAATATTTACAACATGACATACATGTAATGTTACAACTGTGCTCACAAATACAGCAAATGCTGAACTACCTGGTACTACGCTGAGAGTTCTGTGTGTGGAGATGAATTGAGCCCGTGTTTAATATTCACAACATCACATACATGTATTGTTACAACTGTACACTGAATTACAAAAAATGCTGAACTACCTGGTTTTACAGTTAGAGTTCTGTGTTGTGAGATGAGTTGCGCGCGTGTTTAATGTTTACAACATCACATACCTGTTTTGTTACAACTCCACACTGAATTACAAAAATTGCTGAACTACCTGGTATTCCACTGAGCGTTCTGTGTGTTGAGATAAGTGGTGCACATGTTTAACATTCACAACGTGACATACATGTAATGTTACAACTTTGCAGTCAAATACAGAAAATGCTGAACTACCTGGTATTGCACTGAGGGTTCTGTGTGTTGAGATGAGTGGCGCGCATGTTTATTATTCACAACATGACATACATGTAATATTGCAACTGTGCACTCAAATACAAAAAATGGTGAACTATCTGGTAGTTGAGAGTTCTGTGTGGTGAGATGAGTGGCGCTCGTGTTTAATATTTACAACATGACATACATATAATGTTACAACTCTGCCCTCAAATACAGCAAATGCTGAACTACCTGTTACTACACTGAGAGTTCTTTGTGTGGATATGAGTTGCGCGCATGTTTATTATTCACAACATGACATACATGTAATGTTACAACTGTGCAGTCAAATACAGAAAATGGTGAACTACTTGGTAGTAGAGAGTTCTGTGTGGTGAGATGAGTTGCGCGCGTGTTTAATGTTCACAGCATCACATAGATGTATTGTTACAACTGTACACTGACTTACAAAAAATGCTGAATTACCTGGTTTTACAGTTAGAGTTCTGTGTTGTGAGATGAGTTGCGCGCATGTTTATTATTCACAACATGACATACATGTAATGTTACAACTGTGCACTCAAATACAGAAAATGGTGAATTACCTGGTAGTTGAGAGTTCTGTGTGGTGAGATGAGTGGCGCTCGTGTTTAATATTTACAACATGACATACATGTAATGTTACAACTGTGCACTCAAATACAGAAAATGGAGAACTACTTGGTAGTAGAGAGTTCTGTGTGGTGAGATGAGTGGCGCTCGTGTTTAATATTTACAACATGACATACATGTAATGTTACAACTCTGCTCTCAAATACAGCAAATGCTGAACTACCTGGTACTACACTGAGGGTTCTGTGTGTTGAGATGAGTGGCGCGCATGTTTATTATTCACAACATGACATACATGTAATATTGCAACTGTGCACTCAAATACAAAAAATGGTGAACTCTCTGGTAGTTGAGAGTTCTGTGTGTGGATATGAGTTGCGCGCATGTTTATTATTCACAACATGACATACATGTAATGTTACAACTGTGCACTCAAATACAGAAAATGGAGAACTACTTGGTAGTAGAGAGTTCTGTGTGGTGAGATGAGTTGCGCGCGTGTTTAATGTTCACAACATCACATACATGTATTGTTACAACTCTACACTGACTTACAAAAAATGCTGAACTACCTGGTTTTAAAGTTAGAGTTCTGTGTTGTGAGATGAGTTGCGCGCATGTTTATTATTCACAACATGACATACATGTAATGTTACAACTGTGCACTCAAATACAGAAAATGGTGAACTACCCGGTAGTTGAGAGTTCTGTGTGGTGAGATGAGTGGCGCTCGTGTTTAATATTTACAACATGACATACATGTAATGTTACAACTCTGCTCTCAAATACAGCAAATGCTGAACTACCTGGTACTACACTGAGAGTTCTCTGTGTGGAGATGAATTGAGCCCGTGTTTAATATTCACAACATCACATACATGTATTGTTACAACTGTACACTGAATTACAAAAAATGCTGAACTACCTGGTTTTACAGTTAGAGTTCTGTGTTGTGAGATGAGTTGCGCGCGTGTTTAATGTTTACAACATCACATACCTGTTTTGTTAGAACTCCACACTGAATTACAAAAATTGCTGAACTACCTGGTATTCCACTGAGCGTTCTGTGTGTTGAGATAAGTGGTGCACATGTTTAACATTCACAACGTGACATACATGTAATGTTACAACTTTGCAGTCAAATACAGAAAATGCTGAACTACCTGGTATTGCACTGAGGGTTCTGTGTGTTGAGATGAGTGGCGCGCATGTTTATTATTCACAACATGACATACATGTAATATTGCAACTGTGCACTCAAATACAAAAAATGGTGAACTATCTGGTAGTTGAGAGTTCTGTGTGGTGAGATGAGTGGCGCTCGTGTTTAATATTTACAACATGACATACATATAATGTTACAACTCTGCCCTCAAATACAGCAAATGCTGAACTACCTGTTACTACACTGAGAGTTCTTTGTGTGGATATGAGTTGCGCGCATGTTTATTATTCACAACATGACATACATGTAATGTTACAACTGTGCAGTCAAATACAGAAAATGGTGAACTACTTGGTAGTAGAGAGTTCTGTGTGGTGAGATGAGTTGCGCGCGTGTTTAATATTTACAACATGACATACATGTAATGTTACAACTCTGCTCTCAAATACAGCAAATGCTGAACTACCTGGTACTACACTGAGGGTTCTGTGTGTTGAGATGAGTGGCGCGCATGTTTATTATTCACAACATGACATACATGTAATATTGCAACTGTGCACTCAAATACAAAAAATGGTGAACTCTCTGGTAGTTGAGAGTTCTGTGTGTGGATATGAGTTGCGCGCATGTTTATTATTCACAACATGACATACATGTAATGTTACAACTGTGCACTCAAATACAGAAAATGGAGAACTACTTGGTAGTAGAGAGTTCTGTGTGGTGAGATGAGTTGCGCGCGTGTTTAATGTTCACAACATCACATACATGTATTGTTACAACTCTACACTGACTTACAAAAAATGCTGAACTACCTGGTTTTAAAGTTAGAGTTCTGTGTTGTGAGATGAGTTGCGCGCATGTTTATTATTCACAACATGACATACATGTAATGTTACAACTGTGCACTCAAATACAGAAAATGGTGAACTACCCGGTAGTTGAGAGTTCTGTGTGGTGAGATGAGTGGCGCTCGTGTTTAATATTTACAACATGACATACATGTAATGTTACAACTGTGCTCACAAATACAGCAAATGCTGAACTACCTGTTACTACACTGAGAGTTCTTTGTGTGGATATGAGTTGCGCGCATGTTTATTATTCACAACATGACATACATGTAATGTTACAACTGTGCAGTCAAATACAGAAAATGGTGAACTACTTGGTAGTAGAGAGTTCTGTGTGGTGAGATGAGTTGCGCGCGTGTTTAATGTTCACAGCATCACATAGATGTATTGTTACAACTGTACACTGACTTACAAAAAATGCTGAATTACCTGGTTTTACAGTTAGAGTTCTGTGTTGTGAGATGAGTTGCGCGCATGTTTATTATTCACAACATGACATACATGTAATGTTACAACTGTGCACTCAAATACAAAAAATGGTGAACTATCTGGTACTACACTGAGAGTTCTGTGTGTGGATATGAGTTGCGCGCATGTTTATTATTCACAACATGACATACATGTAATATTGCAACTGTGCACTCAAATACAAAAAATGGTGAACTATCTGGTAGTTCAGAGTTCTGTGTGGTGAGATGAGCTGCGCTCGTGTTTAATATTTACAACATGACATACATGTAATGTTACAACTGTGCTCACAAATACAGCAAATGCTGAACTACCTGGTACTACGCTGAGAGTTCTGTGTGTGGAGATGAATTGAGCCCGTGTTTAATATTCACAACATCACATACATGTATTGTTACAACTGTACACTGAATTACAAAAAATGCTGAACTACCTGGTTTTACAGTTAGAGTTCTGTGTTGTGAGATGAGTTGCGCGCGTGTTTAATGTTTACAACATCACATACCTGTTTTGTTACAACTCCACACTGAATTACAAAAATTGCTGAACTACCTGGTATTCCACTGAGCGTTCTGTGTGTTGAGATAAGTGGTGCACATGTTTAACATTCACAACGTGACATACATGTAATGTTACAACTTTGCAGTCAAATACAGAAAATGCTGAACTACCTGGTATTGCACTGAGGGTTCTGTGTGTTGAGATGAGTGGCGCGCATGTTTATTATTCACAACATGACATACATGTAATATTGCAACTGTGCACTCAAATACAAAAAATGGTGAACTATCTGGTAGTTGAGAGTTCTGTGTGGTGAGATGAGTTGCGCGCGTGTTTAATGTTCACAGCATCACATAGATGTATTGTTACAACTGTACACTGACTTACAAAAAATGCTGAATTACCTGGTTTTACAGTTAGAGTTCTGTGTTGTGAGATGAGTTGCGCGCATGTTTATTATTCACAACATGACATACATGTAATGTTACAACTGTGCACTCAAATACAGAAAATGGTGAACTACCTGGTAGTTGAGAGTTCTGTGTGGTGAGATGAGTGGCGCTCGTGTTTAATATTTACAACATGACATACATGTAATGTTACAACTCTGCTCTCAAATACAGCAAATGCTGAACTACCTGGTACTACACTGAGGGTTCTGTGTGTTGAGATGAGTGGCGCGCATGTTTATTATTCACAACATGACATACATGTAATATTGCAACTGTGCACTCAAATACAAAAAATGGTGAACTCTCTGGTAGTTGAGAGTTCTGTGTGTGGATATGAGTTGCGCGCATGTTTATTATTCACAACATGACATACATGTAATGTTACAACTGTGCAGTCAAATACAGAAAATGGTGAACTACTTGGTAGTAGAGAGTTCTGTGTGGTGAGATGAGTTGCGCGCGTGTTTAATGTTCACAGCATCACATAGATGTATTGTTACAACTGTACACTGACTTACAAAAAATGCTGAATTACCTGGTTTTACAGTTGTGAGATGAGTTGCGCGCATGTTTATTATTCACAACATGACATACATGTAATGTTACAACTGTGCACTCAAATACAGAAAATGGTGAATTACCTGGTAGTTGAGAGTTCTGTGTGGTGAGATGAGTGGCGCTCGTGTTTAATATTTACAACATGACATACATGTAATGTTACAACTCTGCTCTCAAATACAGCAAATGCTGAACTACCTGGTACTACACTGAGAGTTCTGTGTGTGGATATGAGTTGCGCACATGTTTATTATTCACAACATGACATACATGTAATGTTACAACTGTGCAGTCAAATACAGAAAATGGTGAACTACTTGGTAGTAGAGAGTTCTGTGTGGTGAGATGAGTTGCGCGCGTGTTTAATGTTCACAGCATCACATAGATGTATTGTTACAACTGTACACTGACTTACAAAAAATGCTGAACTACCTGGTTTTACAGTTAGAGTTCTGTGTTGTGAGATGAGTTGCGCGCATGTTTATTATTCACAACATGACATACATGTAATGTTACAACTGTGCACTCAAATACAGAAAATGGTGAACTACCTGGTAGTTGAGAGTTCTGTGTGGTGAGATGAGTGGCGCTCGTGTTTAATATTTACAACATGACATACATGTAATGTTACAACTCTGCTCTCAAATACAGCAAATGCTGAACTACCTGGTACTACACTGAGGGTTCTGTGTGTTGAGATGAGTGGCGCGCATGTTTATTATTCACAACATGACATACATGTAATATTGCAACTGTGCACTCAAATACAAAAAATGGTGAACTCTCTGGTAGTTGAGAGTTCTGTGTGTGGATATGAGTTGCGCGCATGTTTATTATTCACAACATGACATACATGTAATGTTACAACTGTGCACTCAAATACAGAAAATGGAGAACTACTTGGTAGTAGAGAGTTCTGTGTGGTGAGATGAGTTGCGCGCGTGTTTAATGTTCACAACATCACATACATGTATTGTTACAACTCTACACTGACTTACAAAAAATGCTGAACTACCTGGTTTTAAAGTTAGAGTTCTGTGTTGTGAGATGAGTTGCGCGCATGTTTATTATTCACAACATGACATACATGTAATGTTACAACTGTGCACTCAAATACAGAAAATGGTGAACTACCCGGTAGTTGAGAGTTCTGTGTGGTGAGATGAGTGGCGCTCGTGTTTAATATTTACAACATGACATACATGTAATGTTACAACTTTGCTCTCAAATACAGCAAATGCTGAACTACCTGGTACTACACTGAGAGTTCTCTGTGTGGAGATGAATTGAGCCCGTGTTTAATATTCACAACATCACATACATGTATTGTTACAACTGTACACTGAATTACAAAAAATGCTGAACTACCTGGTTTTACAGTTAGAGTTCTGTGTTGTGAGATGAGTTGCGCGCGTGTTTAATGTTTACAACATCACATACCTGTTTTGTTAGAACTCCACACTGAATTACAAAAATTGCTGAACTACCTGGTATTCCACTGAGCGTTCTGTGTGTTGAGATAAGTGGTGCACATGTTTAACATTCACAACGTGACATACATGTAATGTTACAACTTTGCAGTCAAATACAGAAAATGCTGAACTACCTGGTATTGCACTGAGGGTTCTGTGTGTTGAGATGAGTGGCGCGCATGTTTATTATTCACAACATGACATACATGTAATATTGCAACTGTGCACTCAAATACAAAAAATGGTGAACTATCTGGTAGTTGAGAGTTCTGTGTGGTGAGATGAGTGGCGCTCGTGTTTAATATTTACAACATGACATACATATAATGTTACAACTCTGCCCTCAAATACAGCAAATGCTGAACTACCTGTTACTACACTGAGAGTTCTTTGTGTGGATATGAGTTGCGCGCATGTTTATTATTCACAACATGACATACATGTAATGTTACAACTGTGCAGTCAAATACAGAAAATGGTGAACTACTTGGTAGTAGAGAGTTCTGTGTGGTGAGATGAGTTGCGCGCGTGTTTAATGTTCACAGCATCACATAGATGTATTGTTACAACTGTACACTGACTTACAAAAAATGCTGAATTACCTGGTTTTACAGTTAGAGTTCTGTGTTGTGAGATGAGTTGCGCGCATGTTTATTATTCACAACATGACATACATGTAATGTTACAACTGTGCACTCAAATACAGAAAATGGTGAATTACCTGGTAGTTGAGAGTTCTGTGTGGTGAGATGAGTGGCGCTCGTGTTTAATATTTACAACATGACATACATGTAATGTTACAACTGTGCACTCAAATACAGAAAATGGAGAACTACTTGGTAGTAGAGAGTTCTGTGTGGTGAGATGAGTGGCGCTCGTGTTTAATATTTACAACATGACATACATGTAATGTTACAACTCTGCTCTCAAATACAGCAAATGCTGAACTACCTGCTACTACACTGAGGGTTCTGTGTGTTGAGATGAGTGGCGCGCATGTTTATTATTCACAACATGACATACATGTAATATTGCAACTGTGCACTCAAATACAAAAAATGGTGAACTCTCTGGTAGTTGAGAGTTCTGTGTGTGGATATGAGTTGCGCGCATGTTTATTATTCACAACATGACATACATGTAATGTTACAACTGTGCACTCAAATACAGAAAATGGAGAACTACTTGGTAGTAGAGAGTTCTGTGTGGTGAGATGAGTTGCGCGCGTGTTTAATGTTCACAACATCACATACATGTATTGTTACAACTCTACACTGACTTACAAAAAATGCTGAACTACCTGGTTTTAAAGTTAGAGTTCTGTGTTGTGAGATGAGTTGCGCGCATGTTTATTATTCACAACATGACATACATGTAATGTTACAACTGTGCACTCAAATACAGAAAATGGTGAACTACCCGGTAGTTGAGAGTTCTGTGTGGTGAGATGAGTGGCGCTCGTGTTTAATATTTACAACATGACATACATGTAATGTTACAACTCTGCTCTCAAATACAGCAAATGCTGAACTACCTGGTACTACACTGAGAGTTCTCTGTGTGGAGATGAATTGAGCCCGTGTTTAATATTCACAACATCACATACATGTATTGTTACAACTGTACACTGAATTACAAAAAATGCTGAACTACCTGGTTTTACAGTTAGAGTTCTGTGTTGTGAGATGAGTTGCGCGCGTGTTTAATGTTTACAACATCACATACCTGTTTTGTTAGAACTCCACACTGAATTACAAAAATTGCTGAACTACCTGGTATTCCACTGAGCGTTCTGTGTGTTGAGATAAGTGGTGCACATGTTTAACATTCACAACGTGACATACATGTAATGTTACAACTTTGCAGTCAAATACAGAAAATGCTGAACTACCTGGTATTGCACTGAGGGTTCTGTGTGTTGAGATGAGTGGCGCGCATGTTTATTATTCACAACATGACATACATGTAATATTGCAACTGTGCACTCAAATACAAAAAATGGTGAACTATCTGGTAGTTGAGAGTTCTGTGTGGTGAGATGAGTGGCGCTCGTGTTTAATATTTACAACATGACATACATATAATGTTACAACTCTGCCCTCAAATACAGCAAATGCTGAACTACCTGTTACTACACTGAGAGTTCTTTGTGTGGATATGAGTTGCGCGCATGTTTATTATTCACAACATGACATACATGTAATGTTACAACTGTGCAGTCAAATACAGAAAATGGTGAACTACTTGGTAGTAGAGAGTTCTGTGTGGTGAGATGAGTTGCGCGCGTGTTTAATATTTACAACATGACATACATGTAATGTTACAACTCTGCTCTCAAATACAGCAAATGCTGAACTACCTGGTACTACACTGAGGGTTCTGTGTGTTGAGATGAGTGGCGCGCATGTTTATTATTCACAACATGACATACATGTAATATTGCAACTGTGCACTCAAATACAAAAAATGGTGAACTCTCTGGTAGTTGAGAGTTCTGTGTGTGGATATGAGTTGCGCGCATGTTTATTATTCACAACATGACATACATGTAATGTTACAACTGTGCACTCAAATACAGAAAATGGAGAACTACTTGGTAGTAGAGAGTTCTGTGTGGTGAGATGAGTTGCGCGCGTGTTTAATGTTCACAGCATCACATAGATGTATTGTTACAACTGTACACTGACTTACAAAAAATGCTGAATTACCTGGTTTTACAGTTAGAGTTCTGTGTTGTGAGATGAGTTGCGCGCATGTTTATTATTCACAACATGACATACATGTAATGTTACAACTGTGCACTCAAATACAAAAAATGGTGAACTATCTGGTACTACACTGAGAGTTCTGTGTGTGGATATGAGTTGCGCGCATGTTTATTATTCACAACATGACATACATGTAATATTGCAACTGTGCACTCAAATACAAAAAATGGTGAACTATCTGGTAGTTCAGAGTTCTGTGTGGTGAGATGAGCTGCGCTCGTGTTTAATATTTACAACATGACATACATGTAATGTTACAACTGTGCTCACAAATACAGCAAATGCTGAACTACCTGGTACTACGCTGAGAGTTCTGTGTGTGGAGATGAATTGAGCCCGTGTTTAATATTCACAACATCACATACATGTATTGTTACAACTGTACACTGAATTACAAAAAATGCTGAACTACCTGGTTTTACAGTTAGAGTTCTGTGTTGTGAGATGAGTTGCGCGCGTGTTTAATGTTTACAACATCACATACCTGTTTTGTTACAACTCCACACTGAATTACAAAAATTGCTGAACTACCTGGTATTCCACTGAGCGTTCTGTGTGTTGAGATAAGTGGTGCACATGTTTAACATTCACAACGTGACATACATGTAATGTTACAACTTTGCAGTCAAATACAGAAAATGCTGAACTACCTGGTATTGCACTGAGGGTTCTGTGTGTTGAGATGAGTGGCGCGCATGTTTATTATTCACAACATGACATACATGTAATATTGCAACTGTGCACTCAAATACAAAAAATGGTGAACTATCTGGTAGTTGAGAGTTCTGTGTGGTGAGATGAGTTGCGCGCGTGTTTAATGTTCACAGCATCACATAGATGTATTGTTACAACTGTACACTGACTTACAAAAAATGCTGAATTACCTGGTTTTACAGTTAGAGTTCTGTGTTGTGAGATGAGTTGCGCGCATGTTTATTATTCACAACATGACATACATGTAATGTTACAACTGTGCACTCAAATACAGAAAATGGTGAACTACCTGGTAGTTGAGAGTTCTGTGTGGTGAGATGAGTGGCGCTCGTGTTTAATATTTACAACATGACATACATGTAATGTTACAACTCTGCTCTCAAATACAGCAAATGCTGAACTACCTGGTACTACACTGAGGGTTCTGTGTGTTGAGATGAGTGGCGCGCATGTTTATTATTCACAACATGACATACATGTAATATTGCAACTGTGCACTCAAATACAAAAAATGGTGAACTCTCTGGTAGTTGAGAGTTCTGTGTGTGGATATGAGTTGCGCGCATGTTTATTATTCACAACATGACATACATGTAATGTTACAACTGTGCAGTCAAATACAGAAAATGGTGAACTACTTGGTAGTAGAGAGTTCTGTGTGGTGAGATGAGTTGCGCGCGTGTTTAATGTTCACAGCATCACATAGATGTATTGTTACAACTGTACACTGACTTACAAAAAATGCTGAATTACCTGGTTTTACAGTTGTGAGATGAGTTGCGCGCATGTTTATTATTCACAACATGACATACATGTAATGTTACAACTGTGCACTCAAATACAGAAAATGGTGAATTACCTGGTAGTTGAGAGTTCTGTGTGGTGAGATGAGTGGCGCTCGTGTTTAATATTTACAACATGACATACATGTAATGTTACAACTCTGCTCTCAAATACAGCAAATGCTGAACTACCTGGTACTACACTGAGAGTTCTGTGTGTGGATATGAGTTGCGCGCATGTTTATTATTCACAACATGACATACATGTAATGTTACAACTGTGCACTCAAATACAGAAAATGGTGAACTACTTGGTAGTAGAGAGTTCTGTGTGGTGAGATGAGTTGCGCGCGTGTTTAATGTTCACAGCATCACATAGATGTATTGTTACAACTGTACACTGACTTACAAAAAATGCTGAACTACCTGGTTTTACAGTTAGAGTTCTGTGTTGTGAGATGAGTTGCGCGCATGTTTATTATTCACAACATGACATACATGTAATGTTACAACTGTGCACTCAAATACAGAAAATGGTGAACTACCTGGTAGTTGAGAGTTCTGTGTGGTGAGATGAGTGGCGCTCGTGTTTAATATTTACAACATGACATACATGTAATGTTACAACTCTGCTCTCAAATACAGCAAATGCTGAACTACCTGGTACTACACTGAGGGTTCTGTGTGTTGAGATGAGTGGCGCGCATGTTTATTATTCACAACATGACATACATGTAATATTGCAACTGTGCACTCAAATACAAAAAATGGTGAACTCTCTGGTAGTTGAGAGTTCTGTGTGTGGATATGAGTTGCGCGCATGTTTATTATTCACAACATGACATACATGTAATGTTACAACTGTGCACTCAAATACAGAAAATGGAGAACTACTTGGTAGTAGAGAGTTCTGTGTGGTGAGATGAGTTGCGCGCGTGTTTAATGTTCACAACATCACATACATGTATTGTTACAACTCTACACTGACTTACAAAAAATGCTGAACTACCTGGTTTTAAAGTTAGAGTTCTGTGTTGTGAGATGAGTTGCGCGCATGTTTATTATTCACAACATGACATACATGTAATGTTACAACTGTGCACTCAAATACAGAAAATGGTGAACTACCCGGTAGTTGAGAGTTCTGTGTGGTGAGATGAGTGGCGCTCGTGTTTAATATTTACAACATGACATACATGTAATGTTACAACTCTGCTCTCAAATACAGCAAATGCTGAACTACCTGGTACTACACTGAGAGTTCTCTGTGTGGAGATGAATTGAGCCCGTGTTTAATATTCACAACATCACATACATGTATTGTTACAACTGTACACTGAATTACAAAAAATGCTGAACTACCTGGTTTTACAGTTAGAGTTCTGTGTTGTGAGATGAGTTGCGCGCGTGTTTAATGTTTACAACATCACATACCTGTTTTGTTAGAACTCCACACTGAATTACAAAAATTGCTGAACTACCTGGTATTCCACTGAGCGTTCTGTGTGTTGAGATAAGTGGTGCACATGTTTAACATTCACAACGTGACATACATGTAATGTTACAACTTTGCAGTCAAATACAGAAAATGCTGAACTACCTGGTATTGCACTGAGGGTTCTGTGTGTTGAGATGAGTGGCGCGCATGTTTATTATTCACAACATGACATACATGTAATATTGCAACTGTGCACTCAAATACAAAAAATGGTGAACTATCTGGTAGTTGAGAGTTCTGTGTGGTGAGATGAGTGGCGCTCGTGTTTAATATTTACAACATGACATACATATAATGTTACAACTCTGCCCTCAAATACAGCAAATGCTGAACTACCTGTTACTACACTGAGAGTTCTTTGTGTGGATATGAGTTGCGCGCATGTTTATTATTCACAACATGACATACATGTAATGTTACAACTGTGCAGTCAAATACAGAAAATGGTGAACTACTTGGTAGTAGAGAGTTCTGTGTGGTGAGATGAGTTGCGCGCGTGTTTAATGTTCACAGCATCACATAGATGTATTGTTACAACTGTACACTGACTTACAAAAAATGCTGAATTACCTGGTTTTACAGTTAGAGTTCTGTGTTGTGAGATGAGTTGCGCGCATGTTTATTATTCACAACATGACATACATGTAATGTTACAACTGTGCACTCAAATACAGAAAATGGTGAATTACCTGGTAGTTGAGAGTTCTGTGTGGTGAGATGAGTGGCGCTCGTGTTTAATATTTACAACATGACATACATGTAATGTTACAACTGTGCACTCAAATACAGAAAATGGAGAACTACTTGGTAGTAGAGAGTTCTGTGTGGTGAGATGAGTGGCGCTCGTGTTTAATATTTACAACATGACATACATGTAATGTTACAACTCTGCTCTCAAATACAGCAAATGCTGAACTACCTGGTACTACACTGAGGGTTCTGTGTGTTGAGATGAGTGGCGCGCATGTTTATTATTCACAACATGACATACATGTAATATTGCAACTGTGCACTCAAATACAAAAAATGGTGAACTCTCTGGTAGTTGAGAGTTCTGTGTGTGGATATGAGTTGCGCGCATGTTTATTATTCACAACATGACATACATGTAATGTTACAACTGTGCACTCAAATACAGAAAATGGAGAACTACTTGGTAGTAGAGAGTTCTGTGTGGTGAGATGAGTTGCGCGCGTGTTTAATGTTCACAACATCACATACATGTATTGTTACAACTCTACACTGACTTACAAAAAATGCTGAACTACCTGGTTTTAAAGTTAGAGTTCTGTGTTGTGAGATGAGTTGCGCGCATGTTTATTATTCACAACATGACATACATGTAATGTTACAACTGTGCACTCAAATACAGAAAATGGTGAACTACCCGGTAGTTGAGAGTTCTGTGTGGTGAGATGAGTGGCGCTCGTGTTTAATATTTACAACATGACATACATGTAATGTTACAACTCTGCTCTCAAATACAGCAAATGCTGAACTACCTGGTACTACACTGAGAGTTCTCTGTGTGGAGATGAATTGAGCCCGTGTTTAATATTCACAACATCACATACATGTATTGTTACAACTGTACACTGAATTACAAAAAATGCTGAACTACCTGGTTTTACAGTTAGAGTTCTGTGTTGTGAGATGAGTTGCGCGCGTGTTTAATGTTTACAACATCACATACCTGTTTTGTTAGAACTCCACACTGAATTACAAAAATTGCTGAACTACCTGGTATTCCACTGAGCGTTCTGTGTGTTGAGATAAGTGGTGCACATGTTTAACATTCACAACGTGACATACATGTAATGTTACAACTTTGCAGTCAAATACAGAAAATGCTGAACTACCTGGTATTGCACTGAGGGTTCTGTGTGTTGAGATGAGTGGCGCGCATGTTTATTATTCACAACATGACATACATGTAATATTGCAACTGTGCACTCAAATACAAAAAATGGTGAACTATCTGGTAGTTGAGAGTTCTGTGTGGTGAGATGAGTGGCGCTCGTGTTTAATATTTACAACATGACATACATATAATGTTACAACTCTGCCCTCAAATACAGCAAATGCTGAACTACCTGTTACTACACTGAGAGTTCTTTGTGTGGATATGAGTTGCGCGCATGTTTATTATTCACAACATGACATACATGTAATGTTACAACTGTGCAGTCAAATACAGAAAATGGTGAACTACTTGGTAGTAGAGAGTTCTGTGTGGTGAGATGAGTTGCGCGCGTGTTTAATATTTACAACATGACATACATGTAATGTTACAACTCTGCTCTCAAATACAGCAAATGCTGAACTACCTGGTACTACACTGAGGGTTCTGTGTGTTGAGATGAGTGGCGCGCATGTTTATTATTCACAACATGACATACATGTAATATTGCAACTGTGCACTCAAATACAAAAAATGGTGAACTCTCTGGTAGTTGAGAGTTCTGTGTGTGGATATGAGTTGCGCGCATGTTTATTATTCACAACATGACATACATGTAATGTTACAACTGTGCACTCAAATACAGAAAATGGAGAACTACTTGGTAGTAGAGAGTTCTGTGTGGTGAGATGAGTTGCGCGCGTGTTTAATGTTCACAACATCACATACATGTATTGTTACAACTCTACACTGACTTACAAAAAATGCTGAACTACCTGGTTTTAAAGTTAGAGTTCTGTGTTGTGAGATGAGTTGCGCGCATGTTTATTATTCACAACATGACATACATGTAATGTTACAACTGTGCACTCAAATACAGAAAATGGTGAACTACCCGGTAGTTGAGAGTTCTGTGTGGTGAGATGAGTGGCGCTCGTGTTTAATATTTACAACATGACATACATGTAATGTTACAACTGTGCTCACAAATACAGCAAATGCTGAACTACCTGTTACTACACTGAGAGTTCTTTGTGTGGATATGAGTTGCGCGCATGTTTATTATTCACAACATGACATACATGTAATGTTACAACTGTGCAGTCAAATACAGAAAATGGTGAACTACTTGGTAGTAGAGAGTTCTGTGTGGTGAGATGAGTTGCGCGCGTGTTTAATGTTCACAGCATCACATAGATGTATTGTTACAACTGTACACTGACTTACAAAAAATGCTGAATTACCTGGTTTTACAGTTAGAGTTCTGTGTTGTGAGATGAGTTGCGCGCATGTTTATTATTCACAACATGACATACATGTAATGTTACAACTGTGCACTCAAATACAAAAAATGGTGAACTATCTGGTACTACACTGAGAGTTCTGTGTGTGGATATGAGTTGCGCGCATGTTTATTATTCACAACATGACATACATGTAATATTGCAACTGTGCACTCAAATACAAAAAATGGTGAACTATCTGGTAGTTCAGAGTTCTGTGTGGTGAGATGAGCTGCGCTCGTGTTTAATATTTACAACATGACATACATGTAATGTTACAACTGTGCTCACAAATACAGCAAATGCTGAACTACCTGGTACTACGCTGAGAGTTCTGTGTGTGGAGATGAATTGAGCCCGTGTTTAATATTCACAACATCACATACATGTATTGTTACAACTGTACACTGAATTACAAAAAATGCTGAACTACCTGGTTTTACAGTTAGAGTTCTGTGTTGTGAGATGAGTTGCGCGCGTGTTTAATGTTTACAACATCACATACCTGTTTTGTTACAACTCCACACTGAATTACAAAAATTGCTGAACTACCTGGTATTCCACTGAGCGTTCTGTGTGTTGAGATAAGTGGTGCACATGTTTAACATTCACAACGTGACATACATGTAATGTTACAACTTTGCAGTCAAATACAGAAAATGCTGAACTACCTGGTATTGCACTGAGGGTTCTGTGTGTTGAGATGAGTGGCGCGCATGTTTATTATTCACAACATGACATACATGTAATATTGCAACTGTGCACTCAAATACAAAAAATGGTGAACTATCTGGTAGTTGAGAGTTCTGTGTGGTGAGATGAGTTGCGCGCGTGTTTAATGTTCACAGCATCACATAGATGTATTGTTACAACTGTACACTGACTTACAAAAAATGCTGAATTACCTGGTTTTACAGTTAGAGTTCTGTGTTGTGAGATGAGTTGCGCGCATGTTTATTATTCACAACATGACATACATGTAATGTTACAACTGTGCACTCAAATACAGAAAATGGTGAACTACCTGGTAGTTGAGAGTTCTGTGTGGTGAGATGAGTGGCGCTCGTGTTTAATATTTACAACATGACATACATGTAATGTTACAACTCTGCTCTCAAATACAGCAAATGCTGAACTACCTGGTACTACACTGAGGGTTCTGTGTGTTGAGATGAGTGGCGCGCATGTTTATTATTCACAACATGACATACATGTAATATTGCAACTGTGCACTCAAATACAAAAAATGGTGAACTCTCTGGTAGTTGAGAGTTCTGTGTGTGGATATGAGTTGCGCGCATGTTTATTATTCACAACATGACATACATGTAATGTTACAACTGTGCACTCAAATACAGAAAATGGAGAACTACTTGGTAGTAGAGAGTTCTGTGTGGTGAGATGAGTTGCGCGCGTGTTTAATGTTCACAACATCACATACATGTATTGTTACAACTCTACACTGACTTACAAAAAATGCTGAACTACCTGGTTTTAAAGTTAGAGTTCTGTGTTGTGAGATGAGTTGCGCGCATGTTTATTATTCACAACATGACATACATGTAATGTTACAACTGTGCACTCAAATACAGAAAATGGTGAACTACCCGGTAGTTGAGAGTTCTGTGTGGTGAGATGAGTGGCGCTCGTGTTTAATATTTACAACATGACATACATGTAATGTTACAACTCTGCTCTCAAATACAGCAAATGCTGAACTACACTGAGAGTTCTCTGTGTGGAGATGAATTGAGCCCGTGTTTAATATTCACAACATCACATACATGTATTGTTACAACTGTACACTGAATTACAAAAAATGCTGAACTACCTGGTTTTACAGTTAGAGTTCTGTGTTGTGAGATGAGTTGCGCGCGTGTTTAATGTTTACAACATCACATACCTGTTTTGTTAGAACTCCACACTGAATTACAAAAATTGCTGAACTACCTGGTATTCCACTGAGCGTTCTGTGTGTTGAGATAAGTGGTGCACATGTTTAACATTCACAACGTGACATACATGTAATGTTACAACTTTGCAGTCAAATACAGAAAATGCTGAACTATCTGGTATTGCACTGAGGGTTCTGTGTGTTGAGATGAGTGGCGCGCATGTTTATTATTCACAACATGACATACATGTAATATTGCAACTGTGCACTCAAATACAAAAAATGGTGAACTATCTGGTAGTTGAGAGTTCTGTGTGGTGAGATGAGTGGCGCTCGTGTTTAATATTTACAACATGACATACATATAATGTTACAACTCTGCCCTCAAATACAGCAAATGCTGAACTACCTGTTACTACACTGAGAGTTCTTTGTGTGGATATGAGTTGCGCGCATGTTTATTATTCACAACATGACATACATGTAATGTTACAACTGTGCAGTCAAATACAGAAAATGGTGAACTACTTGGTAGTAGAGAGTTCTGTGTGGTGAGATGAGTTGCGCGCGTGTTTAATGTTCACAGCATCACATAGATGTATTGTTACAACTGTACACTGACTTACAAAAAATGCTGAATTACCTGGTTTTACAGTTAGAGTTCTGTGTTGTGAGATGAGTTGCGCGCATGTTTATTATTCACAACATGACATACATGTAATGTTACAACTGTGCACTCAAATACAGAAAATGGTGAATTACCTGGTAGTTGAGAGTTCTGTGTGGTGAGATGAGTGGCGCTCGTGTTTAATATTTACAACATGACATACATGTAATGTTACAACTCTGCTCTCAAATACAGCAAATGCTGAACTACCTGGTACTACACTGAGAGTTCTGTGTGTGGATATGAGTTGCGCGCATGTTTATTATTCACAACATGACATACATGTAATGTTACAACTGTGCACTCAAATACAGAAAATGGTGAACTACTTGGTAGTAGAGAGTTCTGTGTGGTGAGATGAGTTGCGCGCGTGTTTAATGTTCACATCATCACATAGATGTATTGTTACAACTGTACACTGACTTACAAAAAATGCTGAACTACCTGGTTTTACAGTTAGAGTTCTGTGTTGTGAGATGAGTTGCGCGCATGTTTATTATTCACAACATGACATACATGTAATGTTACAACTGTGCACTCAAATACAGAAAATGGTGAACTACCTGGTAGTTGAGAGTTCTGTGTGGTGAGATGAGTGGCGCTCGTGTTTAATATTTACAACATGACATACATGTAATGTTACAACTCTGCTCTCAAATACAGCAAATGCTGAACTACCTGGTACTACACTGAGGGTTCTGTGTGTTGAGATGAGTGGCGCGCATGTTTATTATTCACAACATGACATACATGTAATATTGCAACTGTGCACTCAAATACAAAAAATGGTGAACTCTCTGGTAGTTGAGAGTTCTGTGTGTGGATATGAGTTGCGCGCATGTTTATTATTCACAACATGACATACATGTAATGTTACAACTGTGCAGTCAAATACAGAAAATGGTGAACTACTTGGTAGTAGAGAGTTCTGTGTGGTGAGATGAGTTGCGCGCGTGTTTAATGTTCACAGCATCACATAGATGTATTGTTACAACTGTACACTGACTTACAAAAAATGCTGAATTACCTGGTTTTACAGTTGTGAGATGAGTTGCGCGCATGTTTATTATTCACAACATGACATACATGTAATGTTACAACTGTGCACTCAAATACAGAAAATGGTGAATTACCTGGTAGTTGAGAGTTCTGTGTGGTGAGATGAGTGGCGCTCGTGTTTAATATTTACAACATGACATACATGTAATGTTACAACTCTGCTCTCAAATACAGCAAATGCTGAACTACCTGGTACTACACTGAGAGTTCTGTGTGTGGATATGAGTTGCGCGCATGTTTATTATTCACAACATGACATACATGTAATGTTACAACTGTGCACTCAAATACAGAAAATGGTGAACTACTTGGTAGTAGAGAGTTCTGTGTGGTGAGATGAGTTGCGCGCGTGTTTAATGTTCACAGCATCACATAGATGTATTGTTACAACTGTACACTGACTTACAAAAAATGCTGAACTACCTGGTTTTACAGTTAGAGTTCTGTGTTGTGAGATGAGTTGCGCGCATGTTTATTATTCACAACATGACATACATGTAATGTTACAACTGTGCACTCAAATACAGAAAATGGTGAACTACCTGGTAGTTGAGAGTTCTGTGTGGTGAGATGAGTGGCGCTCGTGTTTAATATTTACAACATGACATACATGTAATGTTACAACTCTGCTCTCAAATACAGCAAATGCTGAACTACCTGGTACTACACTGAGGGTTCTGTGTGTTGAGATGAGTGGCGCGCATGTTTATTATTCACAACATGACATACATGTAATATTGCAACTGTGCACTCAAATACAAAAAATGGTGAACTCTCTGGTAGTTGAGAGTTCTGTGTGTGGATATGAGTTGCGCGCATGTTTATTATTCACAACATGACATACATGTAATGTTACAACTGTGCAGTCAAATACAGAAAATGGTGAACTACTTGGTAGTAGAGAGTTCTGTGTGGTGAGATGAGTTGCGCGCGTGTTTAATGTTCACAGCATCACATAGATGTATTGTTACAACTGTACACTGACTTACAAAAAATGCTGAATTACCTGGTTTTACAGTTGTGAGATGAGTTGCGCGCATGTTTATTATTCACAACATGACATACATGTAATGTTACAACTGTGCACTCAAATACAGAAAATGGTGAATTACCTGGTAGTTGAGAGTTCTGTGTGGTGAGATGAGTGGCGCTCGTGTTTAATATTTACAACATGACATACATGTAATGTTACAACTCTGCTCTCAAATACAGCAAATGCTGAACTACCTGGTACTACACTGAGAGTTCTGTGTGTGGATATGAGTTGCGCGCATGTTTATTATTCACAACATGACATACATGTAATGTTACAACTGTGCACTCAAATACAGAAAATGGTGAACTACTTGGTAGTAGAGAGTTCTGTGTGGTGAGATGAGTTGCGCGCGTGTTTAATGTTCACAGCATCACATAGATGTATTGTTACAACTGTACACTGACTTACAAAAAATGCTGAACTACCTGGTTTTACAGTTAGAGTTCTGTGTTGTGAGATGAGTTGCGCGCATGTTTATTATTCACAACATGACATACATGTAATGTTACAACTGTGCACTCAAATACAGAAAATGGTGAACTACCTGGTAGTTGAGAGTTCTGTGTGGTGAGATGAGTGGCGCTCGTGTTTAATATTTACAACATGACATACATGTAATGTTACAACTCTGCTCTCAAATACAGCAAATGCTGAACTACCTGGTACTACACTGAGGGTTCTGTGTGTTGAGATGAGTGGCGCGCATGTTTATTATTCACAACATGACATACATGTAATATTGCAACTGTGCACTCAAATACAAAAAATGGTGAACTCTCTGGTAGTTGAGAGTTCTGTGTGTGGATATGAGTTGCGCGCATGTTTATTATTCACAACATGACATACATGTAATGTTACAACTGTGCAGTCAAATACAGAAAATGGTGAACTACTTGGTAGTAGAGAGTTCTGTGTGGTGAGATGAGTTGCGCGCGTGTTTAATGTTCACAGCATCACATAGATGTATTGTTACAACTGTACACTGACTTACAAAAAATGCTGAATTACCTGGTTTTACAGTTGTGAGATGAGTTGCGCGCATGTTTATTATTCACAACATGACATACATGTAATGTTACAACTGTGCACTCAAATACAGAAAATGGTGAATTACCTGGTAGTTGAGAGTTCTGTGTGGTGAGATGAGTGGCGCTCGTGTTTAATATTTACAACATGACATACATGTAATGTTACAACTCTGCTCTCAAATACAGCAAATGCTGAACTACCTGGTACTACACTGAGAGTTCTGTGTGTGGATATGAGTTGCGCGCATGTTTATTATTCACAACATGACATACATGTAATGTTACAACTGTGCACTCAAATACAGAAAATGGTGAACTACTTGGTAGTAGAGAGTTCTGTGTGGTGAGATGAGTTGCGCGCGTGTTTAATGTTCACAGCATCACATAGATGTATTGTTACAACTGTACACTGACTTACAAAAAATGCTGAACTACCTGGTTTTACAGTTAGAGTTCTGTGTTGTGAGATGAGTTGCGCGCATGTTTATTATTCACAACATGACATACATGTAATGTTACAACTGTGCACTCAAATACAGAAAATGGTGAACTACCTGGTAGTTGAGAGTTCTGTGTGGTGAGATGAGTGGCGCTCGTGTTTAATATTTACAACATGACATACATGTAATGTTACAACTCTGCTCTCAAATACAGCAAATGCTGAACTACCTGGTACTACACTGAGGGTTCTGTGTGTTGAGATGAGTGGCGCGCATGTTTATTATTCACAACATGACATACATGTAATATTGCAACTGTGCACTCAAATACAAAAAATGGTGAACTCTCTGGTAGTTGAGAGTTCTGTGTGTGGATATGAGTTGCGCGCATGTTTATTATTCACAACATGACATACATGTAATGTTACAACTGTGCACTCAAATACAGAAAATGGAGAACTACTTGGTAGTAGAGAGTTCTGTGTGGTGAGATGAGTTGCGCGCGTGTTTAATGTTCACAACATCACATACATGTATTGTTACAACTCTACACTGACTTACAAAAAATGCTGAACTACCTGGTTTTAAAGTTAGAGTTCTGTGTTGTGAGATGAGTTGCGCGCATGTTTATTATTCACAACATGACATACATGTAATGTTACAACTGTGCACTCAAATACAGAAAATGGTGAACTACCCGGTAGTTGAGAGTTCTGTGTGGTGAGATGAGTGGCGCTCGTGTTTAATATTTACAACATGACATACATGTAATGTTACAACTCTGCTCTCAAATACAGCAAATGCTGAACTACCTGGTACTACACTGAGAGTTCTCTGTGTGGAGATGAATTGAGCCCGTGTTTAATATTCACAACATCACATACATGTATTGTTACAACTGTACACTGAATTACAAAAAATGCTGAACTACCTGGTTTTACAGTTAGAGTTCTGTGTTGTGAGATGAGTTGCGCGCGTGTTTAATGTTTACAACATCACATACCTGTTTTGTTAGAACTCCACACTGAATTACAAAAATTGCTGAACTACCTGGTATTCCACTGAGCGTTCTGTGTGTTGAGATAAGTGGTGCACATGTTTAACATTCACAACGTGACATACATGTAATGTTACAACTTTGCAGTCAAATACAGAAAATGCTGAACTACCTGGTATTGCACTGAGGGTTCTGTGTGTTGAGATGAGTGGCGCGCATGTTTATTATTCACAACATGACATACATGTAATATTGCAACTGTGCACTCAAATACAAAAAATGGTGAACTATCTGGTAGTTGAGAGTTCTGTGTGGTGAGATGAGTGGCGCTCGTGTTTAATATTTACAACATGACATACATATAATGTTACAACTCTGCCCTCAAATACAGCAAATGCTGAACTACCTGTTACTACACTGAGAGTTCTTTGTGTGGATATGAGTTGCGCGCATGTTTATTATTCACAACATGACATACATGTAATGTTACAACTGTGCAGTCAAATACAGAAAATGGTGAACTACTTGGTAGTAGAGAGTTCTGTGTGGTGAGATGAGTTGCGCGCGTGTTTAATGTTCACAGCATCACATAGATGTATTGTTACAACTGTACACTGACTTACAAAAAATGCTGAATTACCTGGTTTTACAGTTAGAGTTCTGTGTTGTGAGATGAGTTGCGCGCATGTTTATTATTCACAACATGACATACATGTAATGTTACAACTGTGCACTCAAATACAGAAAATGGTGAATTACCTGGTAGTTGAGAGTTCTGTGTGGTGAGATGAGTGGCGCTCGTGTTTAATATTTACAACATGACATACATGTAATGTTACAACTCTGCTCTCAAATACAGCAAATGCTGAACTACCTGGTACTACACTGAGAGTTCTGTGTGTGGATATGAGTTGCGCGCATGTTTATTATTCACAACATGACATACATGTAATGTTACAACTGTGCACTCAAATACAGAAAATGGTGAACTACTTGGTAGTAGAGAGTTCTGTGTGGTGAGATGAGTTGCGCGCGTGTTTAATGTTCACAGCATCACATAGATGTATTGTTACAACTGTACACTGACTTACAAAAAATGCTGAACTACCTGGTTTTACAGTTAGAGTTCTGTGTTGTGAGATGAGTTGCGCGCATGTTTATTATTCACAACATGACATACATGTAATGTTACAACTGTGCATTCAAATACAGAAAATGGTGAACTACCTGGTAGTTGAGAGTTCTGTGTGGTGAGATGAGTGGCGCTCGTGTTTAATATTTACAACATGACATACATGTAATGTTACAACTCTGCTCTCAAATACAGCAAATGCTGAACTACCTGGTACTACACTGAGAGTTCTGTGTGTGGATAGGAGTTGCGCGCATGTTTATTATTCACAACATGACATACATGTAATGTTACAACTGTGCACTCAAATACAGAAAATGGTGAACTACTTGGTAGTAGAGAGTTCTGTGTGGTGAGATGAGTTGCGCGCGTGTTTAATGTTCACAGCATCACATAGATGTATTGTTACAACTGTACACTGACTTACAAAAAATGCTGAACTACCTGGTTTTACAGTTAGAGTTCTGTGTTGTGAGATGAGTTGCGCGCATGTTTATTATTCACAACATGACATACATGTAATGTTACAACTGTGCACTCAAATACAGAAAATGGTGAACTACCTGGTAGTTGAGAGTTCTGTGTGGTGAGATGAGTGGCGCTCGTGTTTAATATTTACAACATGACATACATGTAATGTTACAACTCTGCTCTCAAATACAGCAAATGCTGAACTACCTGGTACTACACTGAGGGTTCTGTGTGTTGAGATGAGTGGCGCGCATGTTTATTATTCACAACATGACATACATGTAATATTGCAACTGTGCACTCAAATACAAAAAATGGTGAACTCTCTGGTAGTTGAGAGTTCTGTGTGTGGATATGAGTTGCGCGCATGTTTATTATTCACAACATGACATACATGTAATGTTACAACTGTGCACTCAAATACAGAAAATGGAGAACTACTTGGTAGTAGAGAGTTCTGTGTGGTGAGATGAGTTGCGCGCGTGTTTAATGTTCACAACATCACATACATGTATTGTTACAACTCTACACTGACTTACAAAAAATGCTGAACTACCTGGTTTTAAAGTTAGAGTTCTGTGTTGTGAGATGAGTTGCGCGCATGTTTATTATTCACAACATGACATACATGTAATGTTACAACTGTGCACTCAAATACAGAAAATGGTGAACTACCCGGTAGTTGAGAGTTCTGTGTGGTGAGATGAGTGGCGCTCGTGTTTAATATTTACAACATGACATACATGTAATGTTACAACTCTGCTCTCAAATACAGCAAATGCTGAACTACACTGAGAGTTCTCTGTGTGGAGATGAATTGAGCCCGTGTTTAATATTCACAACATCACATACATGTATTGTTACAACTGTACACTGAATTACAAAAAATGCTGAACTACCTGGTTTTACAGTTAGAGTTCTGTGTTGTGAGATGAGTTGCGCGCGTGTTTAATGTTTACAACATCACATACCTGTTTTGTTAGAACTCCACACTGAATTACAAAAATTGCTGAACTACCTGGTATTCCACTGAGCGTTCTGTGTGTTGAGATAAGTGGTGCACATGTTTAACATTCACAACGTGACATACATGTAATGTTACAACTTTGCAGTCAAATACAGAAAATGCTGAACTACCTGGTATTGCACTGAGGGTTCTGTGTGTTGAGATGAGTGGCGCGCATGTTTATTATTCACAACATGACATACATGTAATATTGCAACTGTGCACTCAAATACAAAAAATGGTGAACTATCTGGTAGTTGAGAGTTCTGTGTGGTGAGATGAGTGGCGCTCGTGTTTAATATTTACAACATGACATACATATAATGTTACAACTCTGCCCTCAAATACAGCAAATGCTGAACTACCTGTTACTACACTGAGAGTTCTTTGTGTGGATATGAGTTGCGCGCATGTTTATTATTCACAACATGACATACATGTAATGTTACAACTGTGCAGTCAAATACAGAAAATGGTGAACTACTTGGTAGTAGAGAGTTCTGTGTGGTGAGATGAGTTGCGCGCGTGTTTAATGTTCACAGCATCACATAGATGTATTGTTACAACTGTACACTGACTTACAAAAAATGCTGAATTACCTGGTTTTACAGTTAGAGTTCTGTGTTGTGAGATGAGTTGCGCGCATGTTTATTATTCACAACATGACATACATGTAATGTTACAACTGTGCACTCAAATACAGAAAATGGTGAATTACCTGGTAGTTGAGAGTTCTGTGTGGTGAGATGAGTGGCGCTCGTGTTTAATATTTACAACATGACATACATGTAATGTTACAACTCTGCTCTCAAATACAGCAAATGCTGAACTACCTGGTACTACACTGAGAGTTCTGTGTGTGGATATGAGTTGCGCGCATGTTTATTATTCACAACATGACATACATGTAATGTTACAACTGTGCACTCAAATACAGAAAATGGTGAACTACTTGGTAGTAGAGAGTTCTGTGTGGTGAGATGAGTTGCGCGCGTGTTTAATGTTCACAGCATCACATAGATGTATTGTTACAACTGTACACTGACTTACAAAAAATGCTGAACTACCTGGTTTTACAGTTAGAGTTCTGTGTTGTGAGATGAGTTGCGCGCATGTTTATTATTCACAACATGACATACATGTAATGTTACAACTGTGCATTCAAATACAGAAAATGGTGAACTACCTGGTAGTTGAGAGTTCTGTGTGGTGAGATGAGTGGCGCTCGTGTTTAATATTTACAACATGACATACATGTAATGTTACAACTCTGCTCTCAAATACAGCAAATGCTGAACTACCTGGTACTACACTGAGAGTTCTGTGTGTGGATAGGAGTTGCGCGCATGTTTATTATTCACAACATGACATACATGTAATGTTACAACTGTGCACTCAAATACAGAAAATGGTGAACTACTTGGTAGTAGAGAGTTCTGTGTGGTGAGATGAGTTGCGCGCGTGTTTAATGTTCACAGCATCACATAGATGTATTGTTACAACTGTACACTGACTTACAAAAAATGCTGAACTACCTGGTTTTACAGTTAGAGTTCTGTGTTGTGAGATGAGTTGCGCGCATGTTTATTATTCACAACATGACATACATGTAATGTTACAACTGTGCACTCAAATACAGAAAATGGTGAACTACCTGGTAGTTGAGAGTTCTGTGTGGTGAGATGAGTGGCGCTCGTGTTTAATATTTACAACATGACATACATGTAATGTTACAACTCTGCTCTCAAATACAGCAAATGCTGAACTACCTGGTACTACACTGAGGGTTCTGTGTGTTGAGATGAGTGGCGCGCATGTTTATTATTCACAACATGACATACATGTAATATTGCAACTGTGCACTCAAATACAAAAAATGGTGAACTCTCTGGTAGTTGAGAGTTCTGTGTGTGGATATGAGTTGCGCGCATGTTTATTATTCACAACATGACATACATGTAATGTTACAACTGTGCACTCAAATACAGAAAATGGAGAACTACTTGGTAGTAGAGAGTTCTGTGTGGTGAGATGAGTTGCGCGCGTGTTTAATGTTCACAACATCACATACATGTATTGTTACAACTCTACACTGACTTACAAAAAATGCTGAACTACCTGGTTTTAAAGTTAGAGTTCTGTGTTGTGAGATGAGTTGCGCGCATGTTTATTATTCACAACATGACATACATGTAATGTTACAACTGTGCACTCAAATACAGAAAATGGTGAACTACCTGGTAGTTGAGAGTTCTGTGTGGTGAGATGAGTGGCGCTCGTGTTTAATATTTACAACATGACATACATGTAATGTTACAACTCTGCTCTCAAATACAGCAAATGCTGAACTACCTGGTACTACACTGAGAGTTCTCTGTGTGGAGATGAATTGAGCCGTGTTTAATATTTACAACATCACATACATGTATTGTTACCACTGTACACTGAATTACAAAAAATGCTGAACTACCTGGTTTTACAGTTAGAGTTCTGTGTTGTGAGATGAGTGGCGCGCGTGTTTAATGTTTACAACATCACATACATGTTTTGTTACAACTCCACACTGAATTACAAAAATTGCTGAACTACCTGGTATTCCACTGAGCGTTCTGTGTGTTGAGATAAGTGGTGCACATGTTTAACATTCACAACGTGACATACATGTATTGTTACAACTTTGCAGTCAAATACAGAAAATGCTGAACTACCTGGTATTGCACTGAGGGTTCTGTGTGTTGAGATGAGTGGCGCGCATGTTTATTATTCACAACATGACATACATGTAATATTGCAACTGTGCACTCAAATACAAAAAATGGTGAACTATCTGGTAGTTCAGAGTTCTGTGTGGTGAGATGAGCTGCGCTCGTGTTTAATATTTACAACATGACATACATGTAATGTTACAACTGTGCTCACAAATACAGCAAATGCTGAACTACCTGTTACTACACTGAGAGTTCTTTGTGTGGATATGAGTTGCGCGCATGTTTATTATTCACAACATGACATACATGTAATGTTACAACTGTGCAGTCAAATACAGAAAATGGTGAACTACTTGGTAGTAGAGAGTTCTGTGTGGTGAGATGAGTTGCGCGCGTGTTTAATGTTCACAGCATCACATAGATGTATTGTTACAACTGTACACTGACTTACAAAAAATGCTGAATTACCTGGTTTTACAGTTAGAGTTCTGTGTTGTGAGATGAGTTGCGCGCATGTTTATTATTCACAACATGACATACATGTAATGTTACAACTGTGCACTCAAATACAGAAAATGGTGAATTACCTGGTAGTTGAGAGTTCTGTGTGGTGAGATGAGTGGCGCTCGTGTTTAATATTTACAACATGACATACATGTAATGTTACAACTCTGCTCTCAAATACAGCAAATGCTGAACTACCTGGTACTACACTGAGAGTTCTGTGTGTGGATATGAGTTGCGCGCATGTTTATTATTCACGACATGACATACATGTAATGTTACAACTGTGCACTCAAATACAGAAAATGGTGAACTACTTGGTAGTAGAGAGTTCTGTGTGGTGAGATGAGTTGCGCGCGTGTTTAATGTTCACAGCATCACATAGATGTATTGTTACAACTGTACACTGACTTACAAAAAATGCTGAACTACCTGGTTTTACAGTTAGAGTTCTGTGTTGTGAGATGAGTTGCGCGCATGTTTATTATTCACAACATGACATACATGTAATGTTACAACTGTGCACTCAAATACAGAAAATGGTGAACTACCTGGTAGTTGAGAGTTCTGTGTGGTGAGATGAGTGGCGCTCGTGTTTAATATTTACAACATGACATACATGTAATGTTACAACTCTGCTCTCAAATACAGCAAATGCTGAACTACCTGGTACTACACTGAGGGTTCTGTGTGTTGAGATGAGTGGCGCGCATGTTTATTATTCACAACATGACATACATGTAATATTGCAACTGTGCACTCAAATACAAAAAATGGTGAACTCTCTGGTAGTTGAGAGTTCTGTGTGTGGATATGAGTTGCGCGCATGTTTATTATTCACAACATGACATACATGTAATGTTACAACTGTGCAGTCAAATACAGAAAATGGTGAACTACTTGGTAGTAGAGAGTTCTGTGTGGTGAGATGAGTTGCGCGCGTGTTTAATGTTCACAGCATCACATAGATGTATTGTTACAACTGTACACTGACTTACAAAAAATGCTGATTTACCTGGTTTTACAGTTAGAGTTCTGTGTTGTGAGATGAGTTGCGCGCATGTTTATTATTCACAACATGACATACATGTAATGTTACAACTGTGCACTCAAATACAGAAAATGGTGAATTACCTGGTAGTTGAGAGTTCTGTGTGGTGAGATGAGTGGCGCTCGTGTTTAATATTTACAACATGACATACATGTAATGTTACAACTCTGCTCTCAAATACAGCAAATGCTGAACTACCTGGTACTACACTGAGAGTTCTGTGTGTGGATATGAGTTGCGCGCATGTTTATTATTCACAACATGACATACATGTAATGTTACAACTGTGCACTCAAATACAGAAAATGGTGAACTACTTGGTAGTAGAGAGTTCTGTGTGGTGAGATGAGTTGCGCGCGTGTTTAATGTTCACAGCATCACATAGATGTATTGTTACAACTGTACACTGACTTACAAAAAATGCTGAACTACCTGGTTTTACAGTTAGAGTTCTGTGTTGTGAGATGAGTTGCGCGCATGTTTATTATTCACAACATGACATACATGTAATGTTACAACTGTGCATTCAAATACAGAAAATGGTGAACTACCTGGTAGTTGAGAGTTCTGTGTGGTGAGATGAGTGGCGCTCGTGTTTAATATTTACAACATGACATACATGTAATGTTACAACTCTGCTCTCAAATACAGCAAATGCTGAACTACCTGGTACTACACTGAGAGTTCTGTGTGTGGATAGGAGTTGCGCGCATGTTTATTATTCACAACATGACATACATGTAATGTTACAACTGTGCACTCAAATACAGAAAATGGTGAACTACTTGGTAGTAGAGAGTTCTGTGTGGTGAGATGAGTTGCGCGCGTGTTTAATGTTCACAGCATCACATAGATGTATTGTTACAACTGTACACTGACTTACAAAAAATGCTGAACTACCTGGTTTTACAGTTAGAGTTCTGTGTTGTGAGATGAGTTGCGCGCATGTTTATTATTCACAACATGACATACATGTAATGTTACAACTGTGCACTCAAATACAGAAAATGGTGAACTACCTGGTAGTTGAGAGTTCTGTGTGGTGAGATGAGTGGCGCTCGTGTTTAATATTTACAACATGACATACATGTAATGTTACAACTCTGCTCTCAAATACAGCAAATGCTGAACTACCTGGTACTACACTGAGGGTTCTGTGTGTTGAGATGAGTGGCGCGCATGTTTATTATTCACAACATGACATACATGTAATATTGCAACTGTGCACTCAAATACAAAAAATGGTGAACTCTCTGGTAGTTGAGAGTTCTGTGTGTGGATATGAGTTGCGCGCATGTTTATTATTCACAACATGACATACATGTAATGTTACAACTGTGCACTCAAATACAGAAAATGGAGAACTACTTGGTAGTAGAGAGTTCTGTGTGGTGAGATGAGTTGCGCGCGTGTTTAATGTTCACAACATCACATACATGTATTGTTACAACTCTACACTGACTTACAAAAAATGCTGAACTACCTGGTTTTAAAGTTAGAGTTCTGTGTTGTGAGATGAGTTGCGCGCATGTTTATTATTCACAACATGACATACATGTAATGTTACAACTGTGCACTCAAATACAGAAAATGGTGAACTACCTGGTAGTTGAGAGTTCTGTGTGGTGAGATGAGTGGCGCTCGTGTTTAATATTTACAACATGACATACATGTAATGTTACAACTCTGCTCTCAAATACAGCAAATGCTGAACTACCTGGTACTACACTGAGAGTTCTCTGTGTGGAGATGAATTGAGCCGTGTTTAATATTTACAACATCACATACATGTATTGTTACCACTGTACACTGAATTACAAAAAATGCTGAACTACCTGGTTTTACAGTTAGAGTTCTGTGTTGTGAGATGAGTGGCGCGCGTGTTTAATGTTTACAACATCACATACATGTTTTGTTACAACTCCACACTGAATTACAAAAATTGCTGAACTACCTGGTATTCCACTGAGCGTTCTGTGTGTTGAGATAAGTGGTGCACATGTTTAACATTCACAACGTGACATACATGTATTGTTACAACTTTGCAGTCAAATACAGAAAATGCTGAACTACCTGGTATTGCACTGAGGGTTCTGTGTGTTGAGATGAGTGGCGCGCATGTTTATTATTCACAACATGACATACATGTAATATTGCAACTGTGCACTCAAATACAAAAAATGGTGAACTATCTGGTAGTTCAGAGTTCTGTGTGGTGAGATGAGCTGCGCTCGTGTTTAATATTTACAACATGACATACATGTAATGTTACAACTGTGCTCACAAATACAGCAAATGCTGAACTACCTGTTACTACACTGAGAGTTCTTTGTGTGGATATGAGTTGCGCGCATGTTTATTATTCACAACATGACATACATGTAATGTTACAACTGTGCAGTCAAATACAGAAAATGGTGAACTACTTGGTAGTAGAGAGTTCTGTGTGGTGAGATGAGTTGCGCGCGTGTTTAATGTTCACAGCATCACATAGATGTATTGTTACAACTGTACACTGACTTACAAAAAATGCTGAATTACCTGGTTTTACAGTTAGAGTTCTGTGTTGTGAGATGAGTTGCGCGCATGTTTATTATTCACAACATGACATACATGTAATGTTACAACTGTGCACTCAAATACAGAAAATGGTGAATTACCTGGTAGTTGAGAGTTCTGTGTGGTGAGATGAGTGGCGCTCGTGTTTAATATTTACAACATGACATACATGTAATGTTACAACTCTGCTCTCAAATACAGCAAATGCTGAACTACCTGGTACTACACTGAGAGTTCTGTGTGTGGATATGAGTTGCGCGCATGTTTATTATTCACGACATGACATACATGTAATGTTACAACTGTGCACTCAAATACAGAAAATGGTGAACTACTTGGTAGTAGAGAGTTCTGTGTGGTGAGATGAGTTGCGCGCGTGTTTAATGTTCACAGCATCACATAGATGTATTGTTACAACTGTACACTGACTTACAAAAAATGCTGAACTACCTGGTTTTACAGTTAGAGTTCTGTGTTGTGAGATGAGTTGCGCGCATGTTTATTATTCACAACATGACATACATGTAATGTTACAACTGTGCACTCAAATACAGAAAATGGTGAACTACCTGGTAGTTGAGAGTTCTGTGTGGTGAGATGAGTGGCGCTCGTGTTTAATATTTACAACATGACATACATGTAATGTTACAACTCTGCTCTCAAATACAGCAAATGCTGAACTACCTGGTACTACACTGAGGGTTCTGTGTGTTGAGATGAGTGGCGCGCATGTTTATTATTCACAACATGACATACATGTAATATTGCAACTGTGCACTCAAATACAAAAAATGGTGAACTCTCTGGTAGTTGAGAGTTCTGTGTGTGGATATGAGTTGCGCGCATGTTTATTATTCACAACATGACATACATGTAATGTTACAACTGTGCAGTCAAATACAGAAAATGGTGAACTACTTGGTAGTAGAGAGTTCTGTGTGGTGAGATGAGTTGCGCGCGTGTTTAATGTTCACAGCATCACATAGATGTATTGTTACAACTGTACACTGACTTACAAAAAATGCTGATTTACCTGGTTTTACAGTTAGAGTTCTGTGTTGTGAGATGAGTTGCGCGCATGTTTATTATTCACAACATGACATACATGTAATGTTACAACTGTGCACTCAAATACAGAAAATGGTGAATTACCTGGTAGTTGAGAGTTCTGTGTGGTGAGATGAGTGGCGCTCGTGTTTAATATTTACAACATGACATACATGTAATGTTACAACTCTGCTCTCAAATACAGCAAATGCTGAACTACCTGGTACTACACTGAGGGTTCTGTGTGTTGAGATGAGTGGCGCGCATGTTTATTATTCACAACATGACATACATGTAATATTGCAACTGTGCACTCAAATACAAAAAATGGTGAACTCTCTGGTAGTTGAGAGTTCTGTGTGTGGATATGAGTTGCGCGCATGTTTATTATTCACAACATGACATACATGTAATGTTACAACTGTGCACTCAAATACAGAAAATGGAGAACTACTTGGTAGTAGAGAGTTCTGTGTGGTGAGATGAGTTGCGCGCGTGTTTAATGTTCACAACATCACATACATGTATTGTTACAACTCTACACTGACTTACAAAAAATGCTGAACTACCTGGTTTTAAAGTTAGAGTTCTGTGTTGTGAGATGAGTTGCGCGCATGTTTATTATTCACAACATGACATACATGTAATGTTACAACTGTGCACTCAAATACAGAAAATGGTGAACTACCTGGTAGTTGAGAGTTCTGTGTGGTGAGATGAGTGGCGCTCGTGTTTAATATTTACAACATGACATACATGTAATGTTACAACTCTGCTCTCAAATACAGCAAATGCTGAACTACCTGGTACTACACTGAGAGTTCTCTTTGTGGAGATGAATTGAGCCGTGTTTAATATTTACAACATCACATACATGTATTGTTACCACTGTACACTGAATTACAAAAAATGCTGAACTACCTGGTTTTACAGTTAGAGTTCTGTGTTGTGAGATGAGTGGCGCGCGTGTTTAATGTTTACAACATCACATACATGTTTTGTTACAACTCCACACTGAATTACAAAAATTGCTGAACTACCTGGTATTCCACTGAGCGTTCTGTGTGTTGAGATAAGTGGTGCACATGTTTAACATTCACAACGTGACATACATGTATTGTTACAACTTTGCAGTCAAATACAGAAAATGCTGAACTACCTGGTATTGCACTGAGGGTTCTGTGTGTTGAGATGAGTGGCGCGCATGTTTATTATTCACAACATGACATACATGTAATATTGCAACTGTGCACTCAAATACAAAAAATGGTGAACTATCTGGTAGTTCAGAGTTCTGTGTGGTGAGATGAGCTGCGCTCGTGTTTAATATTTACAACATGACATACATGTAATGTTACAACTGTGCTCACAAATACAGCAAATGCTGAACTACCTGTTACTACACTGAGAGTTCTTTGTGTGGATATGAGTTGCGCGCATGTTTATTATTCACAACATGACATACATGTAATGTTACAACTGTGCAGTCAAATACAGAAAATGGTGAACTACTTGGTAGTAGAGAGTTCTGTGTGGTGAGATGAGTTGCGCGCGTGTTTAATGTTCACAGCATCACATAGATGTATTGTTACAACTGTACACTGACTTACAAAAAATGCTGAATTACCTGGTTTTACAGTTAGAGTTCTGTGTTGTGAGATGAGTTGCGCGCATGTTTATTATTCACAACATGACATACATGTAATGTTACAACTGTGCACTCAAATACAGAAAATGGTGAATTACCTGGTAGTTGAGAGTTCTGTGTGGTGAGATGAGTGGCGCTCGTGTTTAATATTTACAACATGACATACATGTAATGTTACAACTCTGCTCTCAAATACAGCAAATGCTGAACTACCTGGTACTACACTGAGAGTTCTGTGTGTGGATATGAGTTGCGCGCATGTTTATTATTCACGACATGACATACATGTAATGTTACAACTGTGCACTCAAATACAGAAAATGGTGAACTACTTGGTAGTAGAGAGTTCTGTGTGGTGAGATGAGTTGCGCGCGTGTTTAATGTTCACAGCATCACATAGATGTATTGTTACAACTGTACACTGACTTACAAAAAATGCTGAACTACCTGGTTTTACAGTTAGAGTTCTGTGTTGTGAGATGAGTTGCGCGCATGTTTATTATTCACAACATGACATACATGTAATGTTACAACTGTGCACTCAAATACAGAAAATGGTGAACTACCTGGTAGTTGAGAGTTCTGTGTGGTGAGATGAGTGGCGCTCGTGTTTAATATTTACAACATGACATACATGTAATGTTACAACTCTGCTCTCAAATACAGCAAATGCTGAACTACCTGGTACTACACTGAGGGTTCTGTGTGTTGAGATGAGTGGCGCGCATGTTTATTATTCACAACATGACATACATGTAATATTGCAACTGTGCACTCAAATACAAAAAATGGTGAACTCTCTGGTAGTTGAGAGTTCTGTGTGTGGATATGAGTTGCGCGCATGTTTATTATTCACAACATGACATACATGTAATGTTACAACTGTGCAGTCAAATACAGAAAATGGTGAACTACTTGGTAGTAGAGAGTTCTGTGTGGTGAGATGAGTTGCGCGCGTGTTTAATGTTCACAGCATCACATAGATGTATTGTTACAACTGTACACTGACTTACAAAAAATGCTGATTTACCTGGTTTTACAGTTAGAGTTCTGTGTTGTGAGATGAGTTGCGCGCATGTTTATTATTCACAACATGACATACATGTAATGTTACAACTGTGCACTCAAATACAGAAAATGGTGAATTACCTGGTAGTTGAGAGTTCTGTGTGGTGAGATGAGTGGCGCTCGTGTTTAATATTTACAACATGACATACATGTAATGTTACAACTCTGCTCTCAAATACAGCAAATGCTGAACTACCTGGTACTACACTGAGAGTTCTGTGTGTGGATATGAGTTGCGCGCATGTTTATTATTCACAACATGACATACATGTAATGTTACAACTGTGCACTCAAATACAGAAAATGGTGAACTACTTGGTAGTAGAGAGTTCTGTGTGGTGAGATGAGTTGCGCGCGTGTTTAATGTTCACAGCATCACATAGATGTATTGTTACAACTGTACACTGACTTACAAAAAATGCTGAACTACCTGGTTTTACAGTTAGAGTTCTGTGTTGTGAGATGAGTTGCGCGCATGTTTATTATTCACAACATGACATACATGTAATGTTACAACTGTGCACTCAAATACAGAAAATGGTGAACTACCTGGTAGTTGAGAGTTCTGTGTGGTGAGATGAGTGGCGCTCGTGTTTAATATTTACAACATGACATACATGTAATGTTACAACTCTGCTCTCAAATACAGCAAATGCTGAACTACCTGGTACTACACTGAGGGTTCTGTGTGTTGAGATGAGTGGCGCGCATGTTTATTATTCACAACATGACATACATGTAATATTGCAACTGTGCACTCAAATACAAAAAATGGTGAACTCTCTGGTAGTTGAGAGTTCTGTGTGTGGATATGAGTTGCGCGCATGTTTATTATTCACAACATGACATACATGTAATGTTACAACTGTGCAGTCAAATACAGAAAATGGTGAACTACTTGGTAGTAGAGAGTTCTGTGTGGTGAGATGAGTTGCGCGCGTGTTTAATGTTCACAGCATCACATAGATGTATTGTTACAACTGTACACTGACTTACAAAAAATGCTGATTTACCTGGTTTTACAGTTAGAGTTCTGTGTTGTGAGATGAGTTGCGCGCATGTTTATTATTCACAACATGACATACATGTAATGTTACAACTGTGCACTCAAATACAGAAAATGGTGAATTACCTGGTAGTTGAGAGTTCTGTGTGGTGAGATGAGTGGCGCTCGTGTTTAATATTTACAACATGACATACATGTAATGTTACAACTCTGCTCTCAAATACAGCAAATGCTGAACTACCTGGTACTACACTGAGAGTTCTGTGTGTGGATATGAGTTGCGCGCATGTTTATTATTCACAACATGACATACATGTAATGTTACAACTGTGCACTCAAATACAGAAAATGGTGAACTACTTGGTAGTAGAGAGTTCTGTGTGGTGAGATGAGTTGCGCGCGTGTTTAATGTTCACAGCATCACATAGATGTATTGTTACAACTGTACACTGACTTACAAAAAATGCTGAACTACCTGGTTTTACAGTTAGAGTTCTGTGTTGTGAGATGAGTTGCGCGCATGTTTATTATTCACAACATGACATACATGTAATGTTACAACTGTGCACTCAAATACAGAAAATGGTGAACTACCTGGTAGTTGAGAGTTCTGTGTGGTGAGATGAGTGGCGCTCGTGTTTAATATTTACAACATGACATACATGTAATGTTACAACTCTGCTCTCAAATACAGCAAATGCTGAACTACCTGGTACTACACTGAGGGTTCTGTGTGTTGAGATGAGTGGCGCGCATGTTTATTATTCACAACATGACATACATGTAATATTGCAACTGTGCACTCAAATACAAAAAATGGTGAACTCTCTGGTAGTTGAGAGTTCTGTGTGTGGATATGAGTTGCGCGCATGTTTATTATTCACAACATGACATACATGTAATGTTACAACTGTGCACTCAAATACAGAAAATGGAGAACTACTTGGTAGTAGAGAGTTCTGTGTGGTGAGATGAGTTGCGCGCGTGTTTAATGTTCACAACATCACATACATGTATTGTTACAACTGTGCACTCAAATACAGAAAATGGTGAACTACCTGGTAGTTGAGAGTTCTGTGTGGTGAGATGAGTGGCGCTCGTGTTTAATATTTACAACATGACATACATGTAATGTTACAACTCTGCTCTCAAATACAGCAAATGCTGAACTACCTGGTACTACACTGAGAGTTCTCTGTGTGGAGATGAATTGAGCCGTGTTTAATATTTACAACATCACATACATGTATTGTTACCACTGTACACTGAATTACAAAAAATGCTGAACTACCTGGTTTTACAGTTAGAGTTCTGTGTTGTGAGATGAGTGGCGCGCGTGTTTAATGTTTACAACATCACATACATGTTTTGTTACAACTCCACACTGAATTACAAAAATTGCTGAACTACCTGGTATTCCACTGAGCGTTCTGTGTGTTGAGATAAGTGGTGCACATGTTTAACATTCACAACGTGACATACATGTATTGTTACAACTTTGCAGTCAAATACAGAAAATGCTGAACTACCTGGTATTGCACTGAGGGTTCTGTGTGTTGAGATGAGTGGCGCGCATGTTTATTATTCACAACATGACATACATGTAATATTGCAACTGTGCACTCAAATACAAAAAATGGTGAACTATCTGGTAGTTCAGAGTTCTGTGTGGTGAGATGAGCTGCGCTCGTGTTTAATATTTACAACATGACATACATGTAATGTTACAACTGTGCTCACAAATACAGCAAATGCTGAACTACCTGTTACTACACTGAGAGTTCTTTGTGTGGATATGAGTTGCGCGCATGTTTATTATTCACAACATGACATACATGTAATGTTACAACTGTGCAGTCAAATACAGAAAATGGTGAACTACTTGGTAGTAGAGAGTTCTGTGTGGTGAGATGAGTTGCGCGCGTGTTTAATGTTCACAGCATCACATAGATGTATTGTTACAACTGTACACTGACTTACAAAAAATGCTGAATTACCTGGTTTTACAGTTAGAGTTCTGTGTTGTGAGATGAGTTGCGCGCATGTTTATTATTCACAACATGACATACATGTAATGTTACAACTGTGCACTCAAATACAGAAAATGGTGAATTACCTGGTAGTTGAGAGTTCTGTGTGGTGAGATGAGTGGCGCTCGTGTTTAATATTTACAACATGACATACATGTAATGTTACAACTCTGCTCTCAAATACAGCAAATGCTGAACTACCTGGTACTACACTGAGAGTTCTGTGTGTGGATATGAGTTGCGCGCATGTTTATTATTCACAACATGACATACATGTAATGTTACAACTGTGCACTCAAATACAGAAAATGGTGAACTACTTGGTAGTAGAGAGTTCTGTGTGGTGAGATGAGTTGCGCGCGTGTTTAATGTTCACAGCATCACATAGATGTATTGTTACAACTGTACACTGACTTACAAAAAATGCTGAACTACCTGGTTTTACAGTTAGAGTTCTGTGTTGTGAGATGAGTTGCGCGCATGTTTATTATTCACAACATGACATACATGTAATGTTACAACTGTGCACTCAAATACAGAAAATGGTGAACTACCTGGTAGTTGAGAGTTCTGTGTGGTGAGATGAGTGGCGCTCGTGTTTAATATTTACAACATGACATACATGTAATGTTACAACTCTGCTCTCAAATACAGCAAATGCTGAACTACCTGGTACTACACTGAGGGTTCTGTGTGTTGAGATGAGTGGCGCGCATGTTTATTATTCACAACATGACATACATGTAATATTGCAACTGTGCACTCAAATACAAAAAATGGTGAACTCTCTGGTAGTTGAGAGTTCTGTGTGTGGATATGAGTTGCGCGCATGTTTATTATTCACAACATGACATACATGTAATGTTACAACTGTGCAGTCAAATACAGAAAATGGTGAACTACTTGGTAGTAGAGAGTTCTGTGTGGTGAGATGAGTTGCGCGCGTGTTTAATGTTCACAGCATCACATAGATGTATTGTTACAACTGTACACTGACTTACAAAAAATGCTGAATTACCTGGTTTTACAGTTAGAGTTCTGTGTTGTGAGATGAGTTGCGCGCATGTTTATTATTCACAACATGACATACATGTAATGTTACAACTGTGCACTCAAATACAGAAAATGGTGAATTACCTGGTAGTTGAGAGTTCTGTGTGGTGAGATGAGTGGCGCTCGTGTTTAATATTTACAACATGACATACATGTAATGTTACAACTCTGCTCTCAAATACAGCAAATGCTGAACTACCTGGTACTACACTGAGAGTTCTGTGTGTGGATATGAGTTGCGCGCATGTTTATTATTCACAACATGACATACATGTAATGTTACAACTGTGCACTCAAATACAGAAAATGGTGAACTACTTGGTAGTAGAGAGTTCTGTGTGGTGAGATGAGTTGCGCGCGTGTTTAATGTTCACAGCATCACATAGATGTATTGTTACAACTGTACACTGACTTACAAAAAATGCTGAACTACCTGGTTTTACAGTTAGAGTTCTGTGTTGTGAGATGAGTTGCGCGCATGTTTATTATTCACAACATGACATACATGTAATGTTACAACTGTGCACTCAAATACAGAAAATGGTGAACTACCTGGTAGTTGAGAGTTCTGTGTGGTGAGATGAGTGGCGCTCGTGTTTAATATTTACAACATGACATACATGTAATGTTACAACTCTGCTCTCAAATACAGCAAATGCTGAACTACCTGGTACTACACTGAGGGTTCTGTGTGTTGAGATGAGTGGCGCGCATGTTTATTATTCACAACATGACATACATGTAATATTGCAACTGTGCACTCAAATACAAAAAATGGTGAACTCTCTGGTAGTTGAGAGTTCTGTGTGTGGATATGAGTTGCGCGCATGTTTATTATTCACAACATGACATACATGTAATGTTACAACTGTGCAGTCAAATACAGAAAATGGTGAACTACTTGGTAGTAGAGAGTTCTGTGTGGTGAGATGAGTTGCGCGCGTGTTTAATGTTCACAGCATCACATAGATGTATTGTTACAACTGTACACTGACTTACAAAAAATGCTGAATTACCTGGTTTTACAGTTAGAGTTCTGTGTTGTGAGATGAGTTGCGCGCATGTTTATTATTCACAACATGACATACATGTAATGTTACAACTGTGCACTCAAATACAGAAAATGGTGAATTACCTGGTAGTTGAGAGTTCTGTGTGGTGAGATGAGTGGCGCTCGTGTTTAATATTTACAACATGACATACATGTAATGTTACAACTCTGCTCTCAAATACAGCAAATGCTGAACTACCTGGTACTACACTGAGAGTTCTGTGTGTGGATATGAGTTGCGCGCATGTTTATTATTCACAACATGACATACATGTAATGTTACAACTGTGCACTCAAATACAGAAAATGGTGAACTACTTGGTAGTAGAGAGTTCTGTGTGGTGAGATGAGTTGCGCTCGTGTTTAATGTTCACAGCATCACATAGATGTATTGTTACAACTGTACACTGACTTACAAAAAATGCTGAACTACCTGGTTTTACAGTTAGAGTTCTGTGTTGTGAGATGAGTTGCGCGCATGTTTATTATTCACAACATGACATACATGTAATGTTACAACTGTGCACTCAAATACAGAAAATGGTGAACTACCTGGTAGTTGAGAGTTCTGTGTGGTGAGATGAGTGGCGCTCGTGTTTAATATTTACAACATGACATACATGTAATGTTACAACTCTGCTCTAAAATACAGCAAATGCTGAACTACCTGGTACTACACTGAGGGTTCTGTGTGTTGAGATGAGTGGCGCGCATGTTTATTATTCACAACATGACATACATGTAATATTGCAAATGTGCACTCAAATACAAAAAATGGTGAACTCTCTGGTAGTTGAGAGTTCTGTGTGTGGATATGAGTTGCGCGCATGTTTATTATTCACAACATGACATACATGTAATGTTACAACTGTGCAGTCAAATACAGAAAATGGTGAACTACTTGGTAGTAGAGAGTTCTGTGTGGTGAGATGAGTTGCGCGCGTGTTTAATGTTCACAGCATCACATAGATGTATTGTTACAACTGTACACTGACTTACAAAAAATGCTGAATTACCTGGTTTTACAGTTAGAGTTCTGTGTTGTGAGATGAGTTGCGCGCATGTTTATTATTCACAACATGACATACATGTAATGTTACAACTGTGCACTCAAATACAGAAAATGGTGAATTACCTGGTAGTTGAGAGTTCTGTGTGGTGAGATGAGTGGCGCTCGTGTTTAATATTTACAACATGACATACATGTAATGTTACAACTCTGCTCTCAAATACAGCAAATGCTGAACTACCTGGTACTACACTGAGAGTTCTGTGTGTGGATATGAGTTGCGCGCATGTTTATTATTCACGACATGACATACATGTAATGTTACAACTGTGCACTCAAATACAGAAAATGGTGAACTACTTGGTAGTAGAGAGTTCTGTGTGGTGAGATGAGTTGCGCGCGTGTTTAATGTTCACAGCATCACATAGATGTATTGTTACAACTGTACACTGACTTACAAAAAATGCTGAACTACCTGGTTTTACAGTTAGAGTTCTGTGTTGTGAGATGAGTTGCGCGCATGTTTATTATTCACAACATGACATACATGTAATGTTACAACTGTGCACTCAAATACAGAAAATGGTGAACTACCTGGTAGTTGAGAGTTCTGTGTGGTGAGATGAGTGGCGCTCGTGTTTAATATTTACAACATGACATACATGTAATGTTACAACTCTGCTCTCAAATACAGCAAATGCTGAACTACCTGGTACTACACTGAGGGTTCTGTGTGTTGAGATGAGTGGCGCGCATGTTTATTATTCACAACATGACATACATGTAATATTGCAACTGTGCACTCAAATACAAAAAATGGTGAACTCTCTGGTAGTTGAGAGTTCTGTGTGTGGATATGAGTTGCGCGCATGTTTATTATTCACAACATGACATACATGTAATGTTACAACTGTGCAGTCAAATACAGAAAATGGTGAACTACTTGGTAGTAGAGAGTTCTGTGTGGTGAGATGAGTTGCGCGCGTGTTTAATGTTCACAGCATCACATAGATGTATTGTTACAACTGTACACTGACTTACAAAAAATGCTGATTTACCTGGTTTTACAGTTAGAGTTCTGTGTTGTGAGATGAGTTGCGCGCATGTTTATTATTCACAACATGACATACATGTAATGTTACAACTGTGCACTCAAATACAGAAAATGGTGAATTACCTGGTAGTTGAGAGTTCTGTGTGGTGAGATGAGTGGCGCTCGTGTTTAATATTTACAACATGACATACATGTAATGTTACAACTCTGCTCTCAAATACAGCAAATGCTGAACTACCTGGTACTACACTGAGGGTTCTGTGTGTTGAGATGAGTGGCGCGCATGTTTATTATTCACAACATGACATACATGTAATATTGCAACTGTGCACTCAAATACAAAAAATGGTGAACTCTCTGGTAGTTGAGAGTTCTGTGTGTGGATATGAGTTGCGCGCATGTTTATTATTCACAACATGACATACATGTAATGTTACAACTGTGCACTCAAATACAGAAAATGGAGAACTACTTGGTAGTAGAGAGTTCTGTGTGGTGAGATGAGTTGCGCGCGTGTTTAATGTTCACAACATCACATACATGTATTGTTACAACTCTACACTGACTTACAAAAAATGCTGAACTACCTGGTTTTAAAGTTAGAGTTCTGTGTTGTGAGATGAGTTGCGCGCATGTTTATTATTCACAACATGACATACATGTAATGTTACAACTGTGCACTCAAATACAGCAAATGGTGAACTACCTGGTAGTTGAGAGTTCTGTGTGGTGAGATGAGTGGCGCTCGTGTTTAATATTTACAACATGACATACATGTAATGTTACAACTCTGCTCTCAAATACAGCAAATGCTGAACTACCTGGTACTACACTGAGAGTTCTCTGTGTGGAGATGAATTGAGCCGTGTTTAATATTTACAACATCACATACATGTATTGTTACCACTGTACACTGAATTACAAAAAATGCTGAACTACCTGGTTTTACAGTTAGAGTTCTGTGTTGTGAGATGAGTGGCGCGCGTGTTTAATGTTTACAACATCACATACATGTTTTGTTACAACTCCACACTGAATTACAAAAATTGCTGAACTACCTGGTATTCCACTGAGCGTTCTGTGTGTTGAGATAAGTGGTGCACATGTTTAACATTCACAACGTGACATACATGTATTGTTACAACTTTGCAGTCAAATACAGAAAATGCTGAACTACCTGGTATTGCACTGAGGGTTCTGTGTGTTGAGATGAGTGGCGCGCATGTTTATTATTCACAACATGACATACATGTAATATTGCAACTGTGCACTCAAATACAAAAAATGGTGAACTATCTGGTAGTTCAGAGTTCTGTGTGGTGAGATGAGCTGCGCTCGTGTTTAATATTTACAACATGACATACATGTAATGTTACAACTGTGCTCACAAATACAGCAAATGCTGAACTACCTGTTACTACACTGAGAGTTCTTTGTGTGGATATGAGTTGCGCGCATGTTTATTATTCACAACATGACATACATGTAATGTTACAACTGTGCAGTCAAATACAGAAAATGGTGAACTACTTGGTAGTAGAGAGTTCTGTGTGGTGAGATGAGTTGCGCGCGTGTTTAATGTTCACAGCATCACATAGATGTATTGTTACAACTGTACACTGACTTACAAAAAATGCTGAATTACCTGGTTTTACAGTTAGAGTTCTGTGTTGTGAGATGAGTTGCGCGCATGTTTATTATTCACAACATGACATACATGTAATGTTACAACTGTGCACTCAAATACAGAAAATGGTGAATTACCTGGTAGTTGAGAGTTCTGTGTGGTGAGATGAGTGGCGCTCGTGTTTAATATTTACAACATGACATACATGTAATGTTACAACTCTGCTCTCAAATACAGCAAATGCTGAACTACCTGGTACTACACTGAGAGTTCTGTGTGTGGATATGAGTTGCGCGCATGTTTATTATTCACGACATGACATACATGTAATGTTACAACTGTGCACTCAAATACAGAAAATGGTGAACTACTTGGTAGTAGAGAGTTCTGTGTGGTGAGATGAGTTGCGCGCGTGTTTAATGTTCACAGCATCACATAGATGTATTGTTACAACTGTACACTGACTTACAAAAAATGCTGAACTACCTGGTTTTACAGTTAGAGTTCTGTGTTGTGAGATGAGTTGCGCGCATGTTTATTATTCACAACATGACATACATGTAATGTTACAACTGTGCACTCAAATACAGAAAATGGTGAACTACCTGGTAGTTGAGAGTTCTGTGTGGTGAGATGAGTGGCGCTCGTGTTTAATATTTACAACATGACATACATGTAATGTTACAACTCTGCTCTCAAATACAGCAAATGCTGAACTACCTGGTACTACACTGAGGGTTCTGTGTGTTGAGATGAGTGGCGCGCATGTTTATTATTCACAACATGACATACATGTAATATTGCAACTGTGCACTCAAATACAAAAAATGGTGAACTCTCTGGTAGTTGAGAGTTCTGTGTGTGGATATGAGTTGCGCGCATGTTTATTATTCACAACATGACATACATGTAATGTTACAACTGTGCAGTCAAATACAGAAAATGGTGAACTACTTGGTAGTAGAGAGTTCTGTGTGGTGAGATGAGTTGCGCGCGTGTTTAATGTTCACAGCATCACATAGATGTATTGTTACAACTGTACACTGACTTACAAAAAATGCTGAATTACCTGGTTTTACAGTTAGAGTTCTGTGTTGTGAGATGAGTTGCGCGCATGTTTATTATTCACAACATGACATACATGTAATGTTACAACTGTGCACTCAAATACAGAAAATGGTGAATTACCTGGTAGTTGAGAGTTCTGTGTGGTGAGATGAGTGGCGCTCGTGTTTAATATTTACAACATGACATACATGTAATGTTACAACTCTGCTCTCAAATACAGCAAATGCTGAACTACCTGGTACTACACTGAGAGTTCTGTGTGTGGATATGAGTTGCGCGCATGTTTATTATTCACAACATGACATACATGTAATGTTACAACTGTGCACTCAAATACAGAAAATGGTGAACTACTTGGTAGTAGAGAGTTCTGTGTGGTGAGATGAGTTGCGCTCGTGTTTAATGTTCACAGCATCACATAGATGTATTGTTACAACTGTACACTGACTTACAAAAAATGCTGAACTACCTGGTTTTACAGTTAGAGTTCTGTGTTGTGAGATGAGTTGCGCGCATGTTTATTATTCACAACATGACATACATGTAATGTTACAACTGTGCACTCAAATACAGAAAATGGTGAACTACCTGGTAGTTGAGAGTTCTGTGTGGTGAGATGAGTGGCGCTCGTGTTTAATATTTACAACATGACATACATGTAATGTTACAACTCTGCTCTAAAATACAGCAAATGCTGAACTACCTGGTACTACACTGAGGGTTCTGTGTGTTGAGATGAGTGGCGCGCATGTTTATTATTCACAACATGACATACATGTAATATTGCAACTGTGCACTCAAATACAAAAAATGGTGAACTCTCTGGTAGTTGAGAGTTCTGTGTGTGGATATGAGTTGCGCGCATGTTTATTATTCACAACATGACATACATGTAATGTTACAACTGTGCAGTCAAATACAGAAAATGGTGAACTACTTGGTAGTAGAGAGTTCTGTGTGGTGAGATGAGTTGCGCGCGTGTTTAATGTTCACAGCATCACATAGATGTATTGTTACAACTGTACACTGACTTACAAAAAATGCTGAATTACCTGGTTTTACAGTTAGAGTTCTGTGTTGTGAGATGAGTTGCGCGCATGTTTATTATTCACAACATGACATACATGTAATGTTACAACTGTGCACTCAAATACAGAAAATGGTGAACTACCTGGTAGTTGAGAGTTCTGTGTGGTGAGATGAGTGGCGCTCGTGTTTAATATTTACAACATGACATACATGTAATGTTACAACTCTGCTCTCAAATACAGCAAATGCTGAACTACCTGGTACTACACTGAGGGTTCTGTGTGTTGAGATGAGTGGCGCGCATGTTTATTATTCACAACATGACATACATGTAATATTGCAACTGTGCACTCAAATACAAAAAATGGTGAACTCTCTGGTAGTTGAGAGTTCTGTGTGTGGATATGAGTTGCGCGCATGTTTATTATTCACAACATGACATACATGTAATGTTACAACTGTGCACTCAAATACAGAAAATGGAGAACTACTTGGTAGTAGAGAGTTCTGTGTGGTGAGATGAGTTGCGCGCGTGTTTAATGTTCACAACATCACATACATGTATTGTTACAACTCTACACTGACTTACAAAAAATGCTGAACTACCTGGTTTTAAAGTTAGAGTTCTGTGTTGTGAGATGAGTTGCGCGCATGTTTATTATTCACAACATGACATACATGTAATGTTACAACTGTGCACTCAAATACAGAAAATGGTGAACTACCCGGTAGTTGAGAGTTCTGTGTGGTGAGATGAGTGGCGCTCGTGTTTAATATTTACAACATGACATACATGTAATGTTACAACTCTGCTCTCAAATACAGCAAATGCTGAACTACACTGAGAGTTCTCTGTGTGGAGATGAATTGAGCCCGTGTTTAATATTCACAACATCACATACATGTATTGTTACAACTGTACACTGAATTACAAAAAATGCTGAACTACCTGGTTTTACAGTTAGAGTTCTGTGTTGTGAGATGAGTTGCGCGCGTGTTTAATGTTTACAACATCACATACCTGTTTTGTTAGAACTCCACACTGAATTACAAAAATTGCTGAACTACCTGGTATTCCACTGAGCGTTCTGTGTGTTGAGATAAGTGGTGCACATGTTTAACATTCACAACGTGACATACATGTAATGTTACAACTTTGCAGTCAAATACAGAAAATGCTGAACTACCTGGTATTGCACTGAGGGTTCTGTGTGTTGAGATGAGTGGCGCGCATGTTTATTATTCACAACATGACATACATGTAATATTGCAACTGTGCACTCAAATACAAAAAATGGTGAACTATCTGGTAGTTGAGAGTTCTGTGTGGTGAGATGAGTGGCGCTCGTGTTTAATATTTACAACATGACATACATATAATGTTACAACTCTGCCCTCAAATACAGCAAATGCTGAACTACCTGTTACTACACTGAGAGTTCTTTGTGTGGATATGAGTTGCGCGCATGTTTATTATTCACAACATGACATACATGTAATGTTACAACTGTGCAGTCAAATACAGAAAATGGTGAACTACTTGGTAGTAGAGAGTTCTGTGTGGTGAGATGAGTTGCGCGCGTGTTTAATGTTCACAGCATCACATAGATGTATTGTTACAACTGTACACTGACTTACAAAAAATGCTGAATTACCTGGTTTTACAGTTAGAGTTCTGTGTTGTGAGATGAGTTGCGCGCATGTTTATTATTCACAACATGACATACATGTAATGTTACAACTGTGCACTCAAATACAGAAAATGGTGAATTACCTGGTAGTTGAGAGTTCTGTGTGGTGAGATGAGTGGCGCTCGTGTTTAATATTTACAACATGACATACATGTAATGTTACAACTCTGCTCTCAAATACAGCAAATGCTGAACTACCTGGTACTACACTGAGAGTTCTGTGTGTGGATATGAGTTGCGCGCATGTTTATTATTCACAACATGACATACATGTAATGTTACAACTGTGCACTCAAATACAGAAAATGGTGAACTACTTGGTAGTAGAGAGTTCTGTGTGGTGAGATGAGTTGCGCGCGTGTTTAATGTTCACAGCATCACATAGATGTATTGTTACAACTGTACACTGACTTACAAAAAATGCTGAACTACCTGGTTTTACAGTTAGAGTTCTGTGTTGTGAGATGAGTTGCGCGCATGTTTATTATTCACAACATGACATACATGTAATGTTACAACTGTGCACTCAAATACAGAAAATGGTGAACTACCTGGTAGTTGAGAGTTCTGTGTGGTGAGATGAGTGGCGCTCGTGTTTAATATTTACAACATGACATACATGTAATGTTACAACTCTGCTCTCAAATACAGCAAATGCTGAACTACCTGGTACTACACTGAGGGTTCTGTGTGTTGAGATGAGTGGCGCGCATGTTTATTATTCACAACATGACATACATGTAATATTGCAACTGTGCACTCAAATACAAAAAATGGTGAACTCTCTGGTAGTTGAGAGTTCTGTGTGTGGATATGAGTTGCGCGCATGTTTATTATTCACAACATGACATACATGTAATGTTACAACTGTGCACTCAAATACAGAAAATGGAGAACTACTTGGTAGTAGAGAGTTCTGTGTGGTGAGATGAGTTGCGCGCGTGTTTAATGTTCACAACATCACATACATGTATTGTTACAACTCTACACTGACTTACAAAAAATGCTGAACTACCTGGTTTTAAAGTTAGAGTTCTGTGTTGTGAGATGAGTTGCGCGCATGTTTATTATTCACAACATGACATACATGTAATGTTACAACTGTGCACTCAAATACAGAAAATGGTGAACTACCCGGTAGTTGAGAGTTCTGTGTGGTGAGATGAGTGGCGCTCGTGTTTAATATTTACAACATGACATACATGTAATGTTACAACTCTGCTCTCAAATACAGCAAATGCTGAACTACCTGGTACTACACTGAGAGTTCTCTGTGTGGAGATGAATTGAGCCCGTGTTTAATATTCACAACATCACATACATGTATTGTTACAACTGTACACTGAATTACAAAAAATGCTGAACTACCTGGTTTTACAGTTAGAGTTCTGTGTTGTGAGATGAGTTGCGCGCGTGTTTAATGTTTACAACATCACATACCTGTTTTGTTAGAACTCCACACTGAATTACAAAAATTGCTGAACTACCTGGTATTCCACTGAGCGTTCTGTGTGTTGAGATAAGTGGTGCACATGTTTAACATTCACAACGTGACATACATGTAATGTTACAACTTTGCAGTCAAATACAGAAAATGCTGAACTACCTGGTATTGCACTGAGGGTTCTGTGTGTTGAGATGAGTGGCGCGCATGTTTATTATTCACAACATGACATACATGTAATATTGCAACTGTGCACTCAAATACAAAAAATGGTGAACTATCTGGTAGTTGAGAGTTCTGTGTGGTGAGATGAGTGGCGCTCGTGTTTAATATTTACAACATGACATACATATAATGTTACAACTCTGCCCTCAAATACAGCAAATGCTGAACTACCTGTTACTACACTGAGAGTTCTTTGTGTGGATATGAGTTGCGCGCATGTTTATTATTCACAACATGACATACATGTAATGTTACAACTGTGCAGTCAAATACAGAAAATGGTGAACTACTTGGTAGTAGAGAGTTCTGTGTGGTGAGATGAGTTGCGCGCGTGTTTAATATTTACAACATGACATACATGTAATGTTACAACTCTGCTCTCAAATACAGCAAATGCTGAACTACCTGGTACTACACTGAGGGTTCTGTGTGTTGAGATGAGTGGCGCGCATGTTTATTATTCACAACATGACATACATGTAATATTGCAACTGTGCACTCAAATACAAAAAATGGTGAACTCTCTGGTAGTTGAGAGTTCTGTGTGTGGATATGAGTTGCGCGCATGTTTATTATTCACAACATGACATACATGTAATGTTACAACTGTGCACTCAAATACAGAAAATGGAGAACTACTTGGTAGTAGAGAGTTCTGTGTGGTGAGATGAGTTGCGCGCGTGTTTAATGTTCACAACATCACATACATGTATTGTTACAACTCTACACTGACTTACAAAAAATGCTGAACTACCTGGTTTTAAAGTTAGAGTTCTGTGTTGTGAGATGAGTTGCGCGCATGTTTATTATTCACAACATGACATACATGTAATGTTACAACTGTGCACTCAAATACAGAAAATGGTGAACTACCCGGTAGTTGAGAGTTCTGTGTGGTGAGATGAGTGGCGCTCGTGTTTAATATTTACAACATGACATACATGTAATGTTACAACTGTGCTCACAAATACAGCAAATGCTGAACTACCTGTTACTACACTGAGAGTTCTTTGTGTGGATATGAGTTGCGCGCATGTTTATTATTCACAACATGACATACATGTAATGTTACAACTGTGCAGTCAAATACAGAAAATGGTGAACTACTTGGTAGTAGAGAGTTCTGTGTGGTGAGATGAGTTGCGCGCGTGTTTAATGTTCACAGCATCACATAGATGTATTGTTACAACTGTACACTGACTTACAAAAAATGCTGAATTACCTGGTTTTACAGTTAGAGTTCTGTGTTGTGAGATGAGTTGCGCGCATGTTTATTATTCACAACATGACATACATGTAATGTTACAACTGTGCACTCAAATACAAAAAATGGTGAACTATCTGGTACTACACTGAGAGTTCTGTGTGTGGATATGAGTTGCGCGCATGTTTATTATTCACAACATGACATACATGTAATATTGCAACTGTGCACTCAAATACAAAAAATGGTGAACTATCTGGTAGTTCAGAGTTCTGTGTGGTGAGATGAGCTGCGCTCGTGTTTAATATTTACAACATGACATACATGTAATGTTACAACTGTGCTCACAAATACAGCAAATGCTGAACTACCTGGTACTACGCTGAGAGTTCTGTGTGTGGAGATGAATTGAGCCCGTGTTTAATATTCACAACATCACATACATGTATTGTTACAACTGTACACTGAATTACAAAAAATGCTGAACTACCTGGTTTTACAGTTAGAGTTCTGTGTTGTGAGATGAGTTGCGCGCGTGTTTAATGTTTACAACATCACATACCTGTTTTGTTACAACTCCACACTGAATTACAAAAATTGCTGAACTACCTGGTATTCCACTGAGCGTTCTGTGTGTTGAGATAAGTGGTGCACATGTTTAACATTCACAACGTGACATACATGTAATGTTACAACTTTGCAGTCAAATACAGAAAATGCTGAACTACCTGGTATTGCACTGAGGGTTCTGTGTGTTGAGATGAGTGGCGCGCATGTTTATTATTCACAACATGACATACATGTAATATTGCAACTGTGCACTCAAATACAAAAAATGGTGAACTATCTGGTAGTTGAGAGTTCTGTGTGGTGAGATGAGTTGCGCGCGTGTTTAATGTTCACAGCATCACATAGATGTATTGTTACAACTGTACACTGACTTACAAAAAATGCTGAATTACCTGGTTTTACAGTTAGAGTTCTGTGTTGTGAGATGAGTTGCGCGCATGTTTATTATTCACAACATGACATACATGTAATGTTACAACTGTGCACTCAAATACAGAAAATGGTGAACTACCTGGTAGTTGAGAGTTCTGTGTGGTGAGATGAGTGGCGCTCGTGTTTAATATTTACAACATGACATACATGTAATGTTACAACTCTGCTCTCAAATACAGCAAATGCTGAACTACCTGGTACTACACTGAGGGTTCTGTGTGTTGAGATGAGTGGCGCGCATGTTTATTATTCACAACATGACATACATGTAATATTGCAACTGTGCACTCAAATACAAAAAATGGTGAACTCTCTGGTAGTTGAGAGTTCTGTGTGTGGATATGAGTTGCGCGCATGTTTATTATTCACAACATGACATACATGTAATGTTACAACTGTGCACTCAAATACAGAAAATGGAGAACTACTTGGTAGTAGAGAGTTCTGTGTGGTGAGATGAGTTGCGCGCGTGTTTAATGTTCACAACATCACATACATGTATTGTTACAACTCTACACTGACTTACAAAAAATGCTGAACTACCTGGTTTTAAAGTTAGAGTTCTGTGTTGTGAGATGAGTTGCGCGCATGTTTATTATTCACAACATGACATACATGTAATGTTACAACTGTGCACTCAAATACAGAAAATGGTGAACTACCCGGTAGTTGAGAGTTCTGTGTGGTGAGATGAGTGGCGCTCGTGTTTAATATTTACAACATGACATACATGTAATGTTACAACTCTGCTCTCAAATACAGCAAATGCTGAACTACACTGAGAGTTCTCTGTGTGGAGATGAATTGAGCCCGTGTTTAATATTCACAACATCACATACATGTATTGTTACAACTGTACACTGAATTACAAAAAATGCTGAACTACCTGGTTTTACAGTTAGAGTTCTGTGTTGTGAGATGAGTTGCGCGCGTGTTTAATGTTTACAACATCACATACCTGTTTTGTTAGAACTCCACACTGAATTACAAAAATTGCTGAACTACCTGGTATTCCACTGAGCGTTCTGTGTGTTGAGATAAGTGGTGCACATGTTTAACATTCACAACGTGACATACATGTAATGTTACAACTTTGCAGTCAAATACAGAAAATGCTGAACTACCTGGTATTGCACTGAGGGTTCTGTGTGTTGAGATGAGTGGCGCGCATGTTTATTATTCACAACATGACATACATGTAATATTGCAACTGTGCACTCAAATACAAAAAATGGTGAACTATCTGGTAGTTGAGAGTTCTGTGTGGTGAGATGAGTGGCGCTCGTGTTTAATATTTACAACATGACATACATATAATGTTACAACTCTGCCCTCAAATACAGCAAATGCTGAACTACCTGTTACTACACTGAGAGTTCTTTGTGTGGATATGAGTTGCGCGCATGTTTATTATTCACAACATGACATACATGTAATGTTACAACTGTGCAGTCAAATACAGAAAATGGTGAACTACTTGGTAGTAGAGAGTTCTGTGTGGTGAGATGAGTTGCGCGCGTGTTTAATATTTACAACATGACATACATGTAATGTTACAACTCTGCTCTCAAATACAGCAAATGCTGAACTACCTGGTACTACACTGAGGGTTCTGTGTGTTGAGATGAGTGGCGCGCATGTTTATTATTCACAACATGACATACATGTAATATTGCAACTGTGCACTCAAATACAAAAAATGGTGAACTCTCTGGTAGTTGAGAGTTCTGTGTGTGGATATGAGTTGCGCGCATGTTTATTATTCACAACATGACATACATGTAATGTTACAACTGTGCACTCAAATACAGAAAATGGAGAACTACTTGGTAGTAGAGAGTTCTGTGTGGTGAGATGAGTTGCGCGCGTGTTTAATGTTCACAACATCACATACATGTATTGTTACAACTCTACACTGACTTACAAAAAATGCTGAACTACCTGGTTTTAAAGTTAGAGTTCTGTGTTGTGAGATGAGTTGCGCGCATGTTTATTATTCACAACATGACATACATGTAATGTTACAACTGTGCACTCAAATACAGAAAATGGTGAACTACCCGGTAGTTGAGAGTTCTGTGTGGTGAGATGAGTGGCGCTCGTGTTTAATATTTACAACATGACATACATGTAATGTTACAACTGTGCTCACAAATACAGCAAATGCTGAACTACCTGTTACTACACTGAGAGTTCTTTGTGTGGATATGAGTTGCGCGCATGTTTATTATTCACAACATGACATACATGTAATGTTACAACTGTGCAGTCAAATACAGAAAATGGTGAACTACTTGGTAGTAGAGAGTTCTGTGTGGTGAGATGAGTTGCGCGCGTGTTTAATGTTCACAGCATCACATAGATGTATTGTTACAACTGTACACTGACTTACAAAAAATGCTGAATTACCTGGTTTTACAGTTAGAGTTCTGTGTTGTGAGATGAGTTGCGCGCATGTTTATTATTCACAACATGACATACATGTAATGTTACAACTGTGCACTCAAATACAAAAAATGGTGAACTATCTGGTACTACACTGAGAGTTCTGTGTGTGGATATGAGTTGCGCGCATGTTTATTATTCACAACATGACATACATGTAATATTGCAACTGTGCACTCAAATACAAAAAATGGTGAACTATCTGGTAGTTCAGAGTTCTGTGTGGTGAGATGAGCTGCGCTCGTGTTTAATATTTACAACATGACATACATGTAATGTTACAACTGTGCTCACAAATACAGCAAATGCTGAACTACCTGGTACTACGCTGAGAGTTCTGTGTGTGGAGATGAATTGAGCCCGTGTTTAATATTCACAACATCACATACATGTATTGTTACAACTGTACACTGAATTACAAAAAATGCTGAACTACCTGGTTTTACAGTTAGAGTTCTGTGTTGTGAGATGAGTTGCGCGCGTGTTTAATGTTTACAACATCACATACCTGTTTTGTTACAACTCCACACTGAATTACAAAAATTGCTGAACTACCTGGTATTCCACTGAGCGTTCTGTGTGTTGAGATAAGTGGTGCACATGTTTAACATTCACAACGTGACATACATGTAATGTTACAACTTTGCAGTCAAATACAGAAAATGCTGAACTACCTGGTATTGCACTGAGGGTTCTGTGTGTTGAGATGAGTGGCGCGCATGTTTATTATTCACAACATGACATACATGTAATATTGCAACTGTGCACTCAAATACAAAAAATGGTGAACTATCTGGTAGTTGAGAGTTCTGTGTGGTGAGATGAGTTGCGCGCGTGTTTAATGTTCACAGCATCACATAGATGTATTGTTACAACTGTACACTGACTTACAAAAAATGCTGAATTACCTGGTTTTACAGTTAGAGTTCTGTGTTGTGAGATGAGTTGCGCGCATGTTTATTATTCACAACATGACATACATGTAATGTTACAACTGTGCACTCAAATACAGAAAATGGTGAACTACCTGGTAGTTGAGAGTTCTGTGTGGTGAGATGAGTGGCGCTCGTGTTTAATATTTACAACATGACATACATGTAATGTTACAACTCTGCTCTCAAATACAGCAAATGCTGAACTACCTGGTACTACACTGAGGGTTCTGTGTGTTGAGATGAGTGGCGCGCATGTTTATTATTCACAACATGACATACATGTAATATTGCAACTGTGCACTCAAATACAAAAAATGGTGAACTCTCTGGTAGTTGAGAGTTCTGTGTGTGGATATGAGTTGCGCGCATGTTTATTATTCACAACATGACATACATGTAATGTTACAACTGTGCACTCAAATACAGAAAATGGAGAACTACTTGGTAGTAGAGAGTTCTGTGTGGTGAGATGAGTTGCGCGCGTGTTTAATGTTCACAACATCACATACATGTATTGTTACAACTCTACACTGACTTACAAAAAATGCTGAACTACCTGGTTTTAAAGTTAGAGTTCTGTGTTGTGAGATGAGTTGCGCGCATGTTTATTATTCACAACATGACATACATGTAATGTTACAACTGTGCACTCAAATACAGAAAATGGTGAACTACCCGGTAGTTGAGAGTTCTGTGTGGTGAGATGAGTGGCGCTCGTGTTTAATATTTACAACATGACATACATGTAATGTTACAACTCTGCTCTCAAATACAGCAAATGCTGAACTACACTGAGAGTTCTCTGTGTGGAGATGAATTGAGCCCGTGTTTAATATTCACAACATCACATACATGTATTGTTACAACTGTACACTGAATTACAAAAAATGCTGAACTACCTGGTTTTACAGTTAGAGTTCTGTGTTGTGAGATGAGTTGCGCGCGTGTTTAATGTTTACAACATCACATACCTGTTTTGTTAGAACTCCACACTGAATTACAAAAATTGCTGAACTACCTGGTATTCCACTGAGCGTTCTGTGTGTTGAGATAAGTGGTGCACATGTTTAACATTCACAACGTGACATACATGTAATGTTACAACTTTGCAGTCAAATACAGAAAATGCTGAACTACCTGGTATTGCACTGAGGGTTCTGTGTGTTGAGATGAGTGGCGCGCATGTTTATTATTCACAACATGACATACATGTAATATTGCAACTGTGCACTCAAATACAAAAAATGGTGAACTATCTGGTAGTTGAGAGTTCTGTGTGGTGAGATGAGTGGCGCTCGTGTTTAATATTTACAACATGACATACATATAATGTTACAACTCTGCCCTCAAATACAGCAAATGCTGAACTACCTGTTACTACACTGAGAGTTCTTTGTGTGGATATGAGTTGCGCGCATGTTTATTATTCACAACATGACATACATGTAATGTTACAACTGTGCAGTCAAATACAGAAAATGGTGAACTACTTGGTAGTAGAGAGTTCTGTGTGGTGAGATGAGTTGCGCGCGTGTTTAATGTTCACAGCATCACATAGATGTATTGTTACAACTGTACACTGACTTACAAAAAATGCTGAATTACCTGGTTTTACAGTTAGAGTTCTGTGTTGTGAGATGAGTTGCGCGCATGTTTATTATTCACAACATGACATACATGTAATGTTACAACTGTGCACTCAAATACAGAAAATGGTGAATTACCTGGTAGTTGAGAGTTCTGTGTGGTGAGATGAGTGGCGCTCGTGTTTAATATTTACAACATGACATACATGTAATGTTACAACTCTGCTCTCAAATACAGCAAATGCTGAACTACCTGGTACTACACTGAGAGTTCTGTGTGTGGATATGAGTTGCGCGCATGTTTATTATTCACAACATGACATACATGTAATGTTACAACTGTGCACTCAAATACAGAAAATGGTGAACTACTTGGTAGTAGAGAGTTCTGTGTGGTGAGATGAGTTGCGCGCGTGTTTAATGTTCACAGCATCACATAGATGTATTGTTACAACTGTACACTGACTTACAAAAAATGCTGAACTACCTGGTTTTACAGTTAGAGTTCTGTGTTGTGAGATGAGTTGCGCGCATGTTTATTATTCACAACATGACATACATGTAATGTTACAACTGTGCACTCAAATACAGAAAATGGTGAACTACCTGGTAGTTGAGAGTTCTGTGTGGTGAGATGAGTGGCGCTCGTGTTTAATATTTACAACATGACATACATGTAATGTTACAACTCTGCTCTCAAATACAGCAAATGCTGAACTACCTGGTACTACACTGAGGGTTCTGTGTGTTGAGATGAGTGGCGCGCATGTTTATTATTCACAACATGACATACATGTAATATTGCAACTGTGCACTCAAATACAAAAAATGGTGAACTCTCTGGTAGTTGAGAGTTCTGTGTGTGGATATGAGTTGCGCGCATGTTTATTATTCACAACATGACATACATGTAATGTTACAACTGTGCACTCAAATACAGAAAATGGAGAACTACTTGGTAGTAGAGAGTTCTGTGTGGTGAGATGAGTTGCGCGCGTGTTTAATGTTCACAACATCACATACATGTATTGTTACAACTCTACACTGACTTACAAAAAATGCTGAACTACCTGGTTTTAAAGTTAGAGTTCTGTGTTGTGAGATGAGTTGCGCGCATGTTTATTATTCACAACATGACATACATGTAATGTTACAACTGTGCACTCAAATACAGAAAATGGTGAACTACCCGGTAGTTGAGAGTTCTGTGTGGTGAGATGAGTGGCGCTCGTGTTTAATATTTACAACATGACATACATGTAATGTTACAACTCTGCTCTCAAATACAGCAAATGCTGAACTACCTGGTACTACACTGAGAGTTCTCTGTGTGGAGATGAATTGAGCCCGTGTTTAATATTCACAACATCACATACATGTATTGTTACAACTGTACACTGAATTACAAAAAATGCTGAACTACCTGGTTTTACAGTTAGAGTTCTGTGTTGTGAGATGAGTTGCGCGCGTGTTTAATGTTTACAACATCACATACCTGTTTTGTTAGAACTCCACACTGAATTACAAAAATTGCTGAACTACCTGGTATTCCACTGAGCGTTCTGTGTGTTGAGATAAGTGGTGCACATGTTTAACATTCACAACGTGACATACATGTAATGTTACAACTTTGCAGTCAAATACAGAAAATGCTGAACTACCTGGTATTGCACTGAGGGTTCTGTGTGTTGAGATGAGTGGCGCGCATGTTTATTATTCACAACATGACATACATGTAATATTGCAACTGTGCACTCAAATACAAAAAATGGTGAACTATCTGGTAGTTGAGAGTTCTGTGTGGTGAGATGAGTGGCGCTCGTGTTTAATATTTACAACATGACATACATATAATGTTACAACTCTGCCCTCAAATACAGCAAATGCTGAACTACCTGTTACTACACTGAGAGTTCTTTGTGTGGATATGAGTTGCGCGCATGTTTATTATTCACAACATGACATACATGTAATGTTACAACTGTGCAGTCAAATACAGAAAATGGTGAACTACTTGGTAGTAGAGAGTTCTGTGTGGTGAGATGAGTTGCGCGCGTGTTTAATGTTCACAGCATCACATAGATGTATTGTTACAACTGTACACTGACTTACAAAAAATGCTGAATTACCTGGTTTTACAGTTAGAGTTCTGTGTTGTGAGATGAGTTGCGCGCATGTTTATTATTCACAACATGACATACATGTAATGTTACAACTGTGCACTCAAATACAGAAAATGGTGAATTACCTGGTAGTTGAGAGTTCTGTGTGGTGAGATGAGTGGCGCTCGTGTTTAATATTTACAACATGACATACATGTAATGTTACAACTGTGCACTCAAATACAGAAAATGGAGAACTACTTGGTAGTAGAGAGTTCTGTGTGGTGAGATGAGTGGCGCTCGTGTTTAATATTTACAACATGACATACATGTAATGTTACAACTCTGCTCTCAAATACAGCAAATGCTGAACTACCTGGTACTACACTGAGGGTTCTGTGTGTTGAGATGAGTGGCGCGCATGTTTATTATTCACAACATGACATACATGTAATATTGCAACTGTGCACTCAAATACAAAAAATGGTGAACTCTCTGGTAGTTGAGAGTTCTGTGTGTGGATATGAGTTGCGCGCATGTTTATTATTCACAACATGACATACATGTAATGTTACAACTGTGCACTCAAATACAGAAAATGGAGAACTACTTGGTAGTAGAGAGTTCTGTGTGGTGAGATGAGTTGCGCGCGTGTTTAATGTTCACAACATCACATACATGTATTGTTACAACTCTACACTGACTTACAAAAAATGTTGAACTACCTGGTTTTAAAGTTAGAGTTCTGTGTTGTGAGATGAGTTGCGCGCATGTTTATTATTCACAACATGACATACATGTAATGTTACAACTGTGCACTCAAATACAGAAAATGGTGAACTACCCGGTAGTTGAGAGTTCTGTGTGGTGAGATGAGTGGCGCTCGTGTTTAATATTTACAACATGACATACATGTAATGTTACAACTCTGCTCTCAAATACAGCAAATGCTGAACTACCTGGTACTACACTGAGAGTTCTCTGTGTGGAGATGAATTGAGCCCGTGTTTAATATTCACAACATCACATACATGTATTGTTACAACTGTACACTGAATTACAAAAAATGCTGAACTACCTGGTTTTACAGTTAGAGTTCTGTGTTGTGAGATGAGTTGCGCGCGTGTTTAATGTTTACAACATCACATACCTGTTTTGTTAGAACTCCACACTGAATTACAAAAATTGCTGAACTACCTGGTATTCCACTGAGCGTTCTGTGTGTTGAGATAAGTGGTGCACATGTTTAACATTCACAACGTGACATACATGTAATGTTACAACTTTGCAGTCAAATACAGAAAATGCTGAACTACCTGGTATTGCACTGAGGGTTCTGTGTGTTGAGATGAGTGGCGCGCATGTTTATTATTCACAACATGACATACATGTAATATTGCAACTGTGCACTCAAATACAAAAAATGGTGAACTATCTGGTAGTTGAGAGTTCTGTGTGGTGAGATGAGTGGCGCTCGTGTTTAATATTTACAACATGACATACATATAATGTTACAACTCTGCCCTCAAATACAGCAAATGCTGAACTACCTGTTACTACACTGAGAGTTCTTTGTGTGGATATGAGTTGCGCGCATGTTTATTATTCACAACATGACATACATGTAATGTTACAACTGTGCAGTCAAATACAGAAAATGGTGAACTACTTGGTAGTAGAGAGTTCTGTGTGGTGAGATGAGTTGCGCGCGTGTTTAATGTTCACAGCATCACATAGATGTATTGTTACAACTGTACACTGACTTACAAAAAATGCTGAATTACCTGGTTTTACAGTTAGAGTTCTGTGTTGTGAGATGAGTTGCGCGCATGTTTATTATTCACAACATGACATACATGTAATGTTACAACTGTGCACTCAAATACAGAAAATGGTGAATTACCTGGTAGTTGAGAGTTCTGTGTGGTGAGATGAGTGGCGCTCGTGTTTAATATTTACAACATGACATACATGTAATGTTACAACTGTGCACTCAAATACAGAAAATGGAGAACTACTTGGTAGTAGAGAGTTCTGTGTGGTGAGATGAGTGGCGCTCGTGTTTAATATTTACAACATGACATACATGTAATGTTACAACTCTGCTCTCAAATACAGCAAATGCTGAACTACCTGGTACTACACTGAGGGTTCTGTGTGTTGAGATGAGTGGCGCGCATGTTTATTATTCACAACATGACATACATGTAATATTGCAACTGTGCACTCAAATACAAAAAATGGTGAACTCTCTGGTAGTTGAGAGTTCTGTGTGTGGATATGAGTTGCGCGCATGTTTATTATTCACAACATGACATACATGTAATGTTACAACTGTGCACTCAAATACAGAAAATGGAGAACTACTTGGTAGTAGAGAGTTCTGTGTGGTGAGATGAGTTGCGCGCGTGTTTAATGTTCACAACATCACATACATGTATTGTTACAACTCTACACTGACTTACAAAAAATGCTGAACTACCTGGTTTTAAAGTTAGAGTTCTGTGTTGTGAGATGAGTTGCGCGCATGTTTATTATTCACAACATGACATACATGTAATGTTACAACTGTGCACTCAAATACAGAAAATGGTGAACTACCCGGTAGTTGAGAGTTCTGTGTGGTGAGATGAGTGGCGCTCGTGTTTAATATTTACAACATGACATACATGTAATGTTACAACTCTGCTCTCAAATACAGCAAATGCTGAACTACCTGGTACTACACTGAGAGTTCTCTGTGTGGAGATGAATTGAGCCCGTGTTTAATATTCACAACATCACATACATGTATTGTTACAACTGTACACTGAATTACAAAAAATGCTGAACTACCTGGTTTTACAGTTAGAGTTCTGTGTTGTGAGATGAGTTGCGCGCGTGTTTAATGTTTACAACATCACATCCCTGTTTTGTTAGAACTCCACACTGACTTACAAAAATTGCTGAACTACCTGGTATTCCACTGAGCGTTCTGTGTGTTGAGATAAGTGGTGCACATGTTTAACATTCACAACGTGACATACATGTAATGTTACAACTTTGCAGTCAAATACAGAAAATGCTGAACTACCTGGTATTGCACTGAGGGTTCTGTGTGTTGAGATGAGTGGCGCGCATGTTTATTATTCACAACATGACATACATGTAATATTGCAACTGTGCACTCAAATACAAAAAATGGTGAACTATCTGGTAGTTGAGAGTTCTGTGTGGTGAGATGAGTGGCGCTCGTGTTTAATATTTACAACATGACATACATATAATGTTACAACTCTGCCCTCAAATACAGCAAATGCTGAACTACCTGTTACTACACTGAGAGTTCTTTGTGTGGATATGAGTTGCGCGCATGTTTATTATTCACAACATGACATACATGTAATGTTACAACTGTGCAGTCAAATACAGAAAATGGTGAACTACTTGGTAGTAGAGAGTTCTGTGTGGTGAGATGAGTTGCGCGCGTGTTTAATGTTCACAGCATCACATAGATGTATTGTTACAACTGTACACTGACTTACAAAAAATGCTGAATTACCTGGTTTTACAGTTAGAGTTCTGTGTTGTGAGATGAGTTGCGCGCATGTTTATTATTCACAACATGACATACATGTAATGTTACAACTGTGCACTCAAATACAGAAAATGGTGAATTACCTGGTAGTTGAGAGTTCTGTGTGGTGAGATGAGTGGCGCTCGTGTTTAATATTTACAACATGACATACATGTAATGTTACAACTCTGCTCTCAAATACAGCAAATGCTGAACTACCTGGTACTACACTGAGAGTTCTGTGTGTGGATATGAGTTGCGCGCATGTTTATTATTCACAACATGACATACATGTAATGTTACAACTGTGCACTCAAATACAGAAAATGGTGAACTACTTGGTAGTAGAGAGTTCTGTGTGGTGAGATGAGTTGCGCGCGTGTTTAATGTTCACATCATCACATACATGTATTGTTACAACTGTACACTGACTTACAAAAAATGCTGAACTACCTGGTTTTACAGTTAGAGTTCTGTGTTGTGAGATGAGTTGCGCGCATGTTTATTATTCACAACATGACATACATGTAATGTTACAACTGTGCACTCAAATACAGAAAATGGTGAACTACCTGGTAGTTGAGAGTTCTGTGTGGTGAGATGAGTGGCGCTCGTGTTTAATATTTACAACATGACATACATGTAATGTTACAACTCTGCTCTCAAATACAGCAAATGCTGAACTACCTGGTACTACACTGAGGGTTCTGTGTGTTGAGATGAGTGGCGCGCATGTTTATTATTCACAACATGACATACATGTAATATTGCAACTGTGCACTCAAATACAAAAAATGGTGAACTCTCTCGTAGTTGAGAGTTCTGTGTGTGGATATGAGTTGCGCGCATGTTTATTATTCACAACATGACATACATGTAATGTTACAACTGTGCAGTCAAATACAGAAAATGGTGAACTACTTGGTAGTAGAGAGTTCTGTGTGGTGAGATGAGTTGCGCGCGTGTTTAATGTTCACAGCATCACATAGATGTATTGTTACAACTGTACACTGACTTACAAAAAATGCTGAATTACCTGGTTTTACAGTTAGAGTTCTGTGTTGTGAGATGAGTTGCGCGCATGTTTATTATTCACAACATGACATACATGTAATGTTACAACTGTGCACTCAAATACAGAAAATGGTGAATTACCTGGTAGTTGAGAGTTCTGTGTGGTGAGATGAGTGGCGCTCGTGTTTAATATTTACAACATGACATACATGTAATGTTACAACTCTGCTCTCAAATACAGCAAATGCTGAACTACCTGGTACTACACTGAGAGTTCTGTGTGTGGATATGAGTTGCGCGCATGTTTATTATTCACAACATGACATACATGTAATGTTACAACTGTGCACTCAAATACAGAAAATGGTGAACTACTTGGTAGTAGAGAGTTCTGTGTGGTGAGATGAGTTGCGCGCGTGTTTAATGTTCACAGCATCACATAGATGTATTGTTACAACTGTACACTGACTTACAAAAAATGCTGAACTACCTGGTTTTACAGTTAGAGTTCTGTGTTGTGAGATGAGTTGCGCGCATGTTTATTATTCACAACATGACATACATGTAATGTTACAACTGTGCACTCAAATACAGAAAATGGTGAACTACCTGGTAGTTGAGAGTTCTGTGTGGTGAGATGAGTGGCGCTCGTGTTTAATATTTACAACATGACATACATGTAATGTTACAACTCTGCTCTCAAATACAGCAAATGCTGAACTACCTGGTACTACACTGAGGGTTCTGTGTGTTGAGATGAGTGGCGCGCATGTTTATTATTCACAACATGACATACATGTAATATTGCAACTGTGCACTCAAATACAAAAAATGGTGAACTCTCTGGTAGTTGAGAGTTCTGTGTGTGGATATGAGTTGCGCGCATGTTTATTATTCACAACATGACATACATGTAATGTTACAACTGTGCACTCAAATACAGAAAATGGAGAACTACTTGGTAGTAGAGAGTTCTGTGTGGTGAGATGAGTTGCGCGCGTGTTTAATGTTCACAACATCACATACATGTATTGTTACAACTCTACACTGACTTACAAAAAATGCTGAACTACCTGGTTTTAAAGTTAGAGTTCTGTGTTGTGAGATGAGTTGCGCGCATGTTTATTATTCACAACATGACATACATGTAATGTTACAACTGTGCACTCAAATACAGAAAATGGTGAACTACCCGGTAGTTGAGAGTTCTGTGTGGTGAGATGAGTGGCGCTCGTGTTTAATATTTACAACATGACATACATGTAATGTTACAACTCTGCTCTCAAATACAGCAAATGCTGAACTACCTGGTACTACACTGAGAGTTCTCTGTGTGGAGATGAATTGAGCCCGTGTTTAATATTCACAACATCACATACATGTATTGTTACAACTGTACACTGAATTACAAAAAATGCTGAACTACCTGGTTTTACAGTTAGAGTTCTGTGTTGTGAGATGAGTTGCGCGCGTGTTTAATGTTTACAACATCACATACCTGTTTTGTTAGAACTCCACACTGAATTACAAAAATTGCTGAACTACCTGGTATTCCACTGAGCGTTCTGTGTGTTGAGATAAGTGGTGCACATGTTTAACATTCACAACGTGACATACATGTAATGTTACAACTTTGCAGTCAAATACAGAAAATGCTGAACTACCTGGTATTGCACTGAGGGTTCTGTGTGTTGAGATGAGTGGCGCGCATGTTTATTATTCACAACATGACATACATGTAATATTGCAACTGTGCACTCAAATACAAAAAATGGTGAACTATCTGGTAGTTGAGAGTTCTGTGTGGTGAGATGAGTGGCGCTCGTGTTTAATATTTACAACATGACATACATATAATGTTACAACTCTGCCCTCAAATACAGCAAATGCTGAACTACCTGTTACTACACTGAGAGTTCTTTGTGTGGATATGAGTTGCGCGCATGTTTATTATTCACAACATGACATACATGTAATGTTACAACTGTGCAGTCAAATACAGAAAATGGTGAACTACTTGGTAGTAGAGAGTTCTGTGTGGTGAGATGAGTTGCGCGCGTGTTTAATGTTCACAGCATCACATAGATGTATTGTTACAACTGTACACTGACTTACAAAAAATGCTGAATTACCTGGTTTTACAGTTAGAGTTCTGTGTTGTGAGATGAGTTGCGCGCATGTTTATTATTCACAACATGACATACATGTAATGTTACAACTGTGCACTCAAATACAGAAAATGGTGAATTACCTGGTAGTTGAGAGTTCTGTGTGGTGAGATGAGTGGCGCTCGTGTTTAATATTTACAACATGACATACATGTAATGTTACAACTCTGCTCTCAAATACAGCAAATGCTGAACTACCTGGTACTACACTGAGAGTTCTGTGTGTGGATATGAGTTGCGCGCATGTTTATTATTCACAACATGACATACATGTAATGTTACAACTGTGCACTCAAATACAGAAAATGGTGAACTACTTGGTAGTAGAGAGTTCTGTGTGGTGAGATGAGTTGCGCGCGTGTTTAATGTTCACAGCATCACATAGATGTATTGTTACAACTGTACACTGACTTACAAAAAATGCTGAACTACCTGGTTTTACAGTTAGAGTTCTGTGTTGTGAGATGAGTTGCGCGCATGTTTATTATTCACAACATGACATACATGTAATGTTACAACTGTGCACTCAAATACAGAAAATGGTGAACTACCTGGTAGTTGAGAGTTCTGTGTGGTGAGATGAGTGGCGCTCGTGTTTAATATTTACAACATGACATACATGTAATGTTACAACTCTGCTCTCAAATACAGCAAATGCTGAACTACCTGGTACTACACTGAGGGTTCTGTGTGTTGAGATGAGTGGCGCGCATGTTTATTATTCACAACATGACATACATGTAATATTGCAACTGTGCACTCAAATACAAAAAATGGTGAACTCTCTGGTAGTTGAGAGTTCTGTGTGTGGATATGAGTTGCGCGCATGTTTATTATTCACAACATGACATACATGTAATGTTACAACTGTGCACTCAAATACAGAAAATGGAGAACTACTTGGTAGTAGAGAGTTCTGTGTGGTGAGATGAGTTGCGCGCGTGTTTAATGTTCACAACATCACATACATGTATTGTTACAACTCTACACTGACTTACAAAAAATGCTGAACTACCTGGTTTTAAAGTTAGAGTTCTGTGTTGTGAGATGAGTTGCGCGCATGTTTATTATTCACAACATGACATACATGTAATGTTACAACTGTGCACTCAAATACAGAAAATGGTGAACTACCCGGTAGTTGAGAGTTCTGTGTGGTGAGATGAGTGGCGCTCGTGTTTAATATTTACAACATGACATACATGTAATGTTACAACTCTGCTCTCAAATACAGCAAATGCTGAACTACCTGGTACTACACTGAGAGTTCTCTGTGTGGAGATGAATTGAGCCCGTGTTTAATATTCACAACATCACATACATGTATTGTTACAACTGTACACTGAATTACAAAAAATGCTGAACTACCTGGTTTTACAGTTAGAGTTCTGTGTTGTGAGATGAGTTGCGCGCGTGTTTAATGTTTACAACATCACATACCTGTTTTGTTAGAACTCCACACTGAATTACAAAAATTGCTGAACTACCTGGTATTCCACTGAGCGTTCTGTGTGTTGAGATAAGTGGTGCACATGTTTAACATTCACAACGTGACATACATGTAATGTTACAACTTTGCAGTCAAATACAGAAAATGCTGAACTACCTGGTATTGCACTGAGGGTTCTGTGTGTTGAGATGAGTGGCGCGCATGTTTATTATTCACAACATGACATACATGTAATATTGCAACTGTGCACTCAAATACAAAAAATGGTGAACTATCTGGTAGTTGAGAGTTCTGTGTGGTGAGATGAGTGGCGCTCGTGTTTAATATTTACAACATGACATACATATAATGTTACAACTCTGCCCTCAAATACAGCAAATGCTGAACTACCTGTTACTACACTGAGAGTTCTTTGTGTGGATATGAGTTGCGCGCATGTTTATTATTCATAACATGACATACATGTAATGTTACAACTGTGCAGTCAAATACAGAAAATGGTGAACTACTTGGTAGTAGAGAGTTCTGTGTGGTGAGATGAGTTGCGCGCGTGTTTAATGTTCACAGCATCACATAGATGTATTGTTACAACTGTACACTGACTTACAAAAAATGCTGAATTACCTGGTTTTACAGTTAGAGTTCTGTGTTGTGAGATGAGTTGCGCGCATGTTTATTATTCACAACATGACATACATGTAATGTTACAACTGTGCACTCAAATACAGAAAATGGTGAATTACCTGGTAGTTGAGAGTTCTGTGTGGTGAGATGAGTGGCGCTCGTGTTTAATATTTACAACATGACATACATGTAATGTTACAACTCTGCTCTCAAATACAGCAAATGCTGAACTACCTGGTACTACACTGAGAGTTCTGTGTGTGGATATGAGTTGCGCGCATGTTTATTATTCACAACATGACATACATGTAATGTTACAACTGTGCACTCAAATACAGAAAAAGGTGAACTACTTGGTAGTAGAGAGTTCTGTGTGGTGAGATGAGTTGCGCGCGTGTTTAATGTTCACAGCATCACATAGATGTATTGTTACAACTGTACACTGACTTACAAAAAATGCTGAACTACCTGGTTTTACAGTTAGAGTTCTGTGTTGTGAGATGAGTTGCGCGCATGTTTATTATTCACAACATGACATACATGTAATGTTACAACTGTGCACTCAAATACAGAAAATGGTGAACTACCTGGTAGTTGAGAGTTCTGTGTGGTGAGATGAGTGGCGCTCGTGTTTAATATTTACAACATGACATACATGTAATGTTACAACTCTGCTCTCAAATACAGCAAATGCTGAACTACCTGGTACTACACTGAGAGTTCTGTGTGTGGATATGAGTTGCGCGCATGTTTATTATTCACAACATGACATACATGTAATGTTACAACTGTGCACTCAAATACAGAAAATGGTGAACTACTTGGTAGTAGAGAGTTCTGTGTGGTGAGATGAGTTGCGCGCGTGTTTAATGTTCACATCATCACATACATGTATTGTTACAACTGTACACTGACTTACAAAAAATGCTGAACTACCTGGTTTTACAGTTAGAGTTCTGTGTTGTGAGATGAGTTGCGCGCATGTTTATTATTCACAACATGACATACATGTAATGTTACAACTGTGCACTCAAATACAGAAAATGGTGAACTACCTGGTAGTTGAGAGTTCTGTGTGGTGAGATGAGTGGCGCTCGTGTTTAATATTTACAACATGACATACATGTAATGTTACAACTCTGCTCTCAAATACAGCAAATGCTGAACTACCTGGTACTACACTGAGGGTTCTGTGTGTTGAGATGAGTGGCGCGCATGTTTATTATTCACAACATGACATACATGTAATATTGCAACTGTGCACTCAAATACAAAAAATGGTGAACTCTCTGGTAGTTGAGAGTTCTGTGTGTGGATATGAGTTGCGCGCATGTTTATTATTCACAACATGACATACATGTAATGTTACAACTGTGCACTCAAATACAGAAAATGGAGAACTACTTGGTAGTAGAGAGTTCTGTGTGGTGAGATGAGTTGCGCGCGTGTTTAATGTTCACAACATCACATACATGTATTGTTACAACTCTACACTGACTTACAAAAAATGCTGAACTACCTGGTTTTAAAGTTAGAGTTCTGTGTTGTGAGATGAGTTGCGCGCATGTTTATTATTCACAACATGACATACATGTAATGTTACAACTGTGCACTCAAATACAGAAAATGGTGAACTACCCGGTAGTTGAGAGTTCTGTGTGGTGAGATGAGTGGCGCTCGTGTTTAATATTTACAACATGACATACATGTAATGTTACAACTCTGCTCTCAAATACAGCAAATGCTGAACTACCTGGTACTACACTGAGAGTTCTCTGTGTGGAGATGAATTGAGCCCGTGTTTAATATTCACAACATCACATACATGTATTGTTACAACTGTACACTGAATTACAAAAAATGCTGAACTACCTGGTTTTACAGTTAGAGTTCTGTGTTGTGAGATGAGTTGCGCGCGTGTTTAATGTTTACAACATCACATACCTGTTTTGTTAGAACTCCACACTGAATTACAAAAATTGCTGAACTAGCTGGTATTCCACTGAGCGTTCTGTGTGTTGAGATAAGTGGTGCACATGTTTAACATTCACAACGTGACATACATGTAATGTTACAACTTTGCAGTCAAATACAGAAAATGCTGAACTACCTGGTATTGCACTGAGGGTTCTGTGTGTTGAGATGAGTGGCGCGCATGTTTATTATTCACAACATGACATACATGTAATATTGCAACTGTGCACTCAAATACAAAAAATGGTGAACTATCTGGTAGTTGAGAGTTCTGTGTGGTGAGATGAGTGGCGCTCGTGTTTAATATTTACAACATGACATACATATAATGTTACAACTCTGCCCTCAAATACAGCAAATGCTGAACTACCTGTTACTACACTGAGAGTTCTTTGTGTGGATATGAGTTGCGCGCATGTTTATTATTCACAACATGACATACATGTAATGTTACAACTGTGCAGTCAAATACAGAAAATGGTGAACTACTTGGTAGTAGAGAGTTCTGTGTGGTGAGATGAGTTGCGCGCGTGTTTAATGTTCACAGCATCACATAGATGTATTGTTACAACTGTACACTGACTTACAAAAAATGCTGAATTACCTGGTTTTACAGTTAGAGTTCTGTGTTGTGAGATGAGTTGCGCGCATGTTTATTATTCACAACATGACATACATGTAATGTTACAACTGTGCACTCAAATACAGAAAATGGTGAATTACCTGGTAGTTGAGAGTTCTGTGTGGTGAGATGAGTGGCGCTCGTGTTTAATATTTACAACATGACATACATGTAATGTTACAACTCTGCTCTCAAATACAGCAAATGCTGAACTACCTGGTACTACACTGAGAGTTCTGTGTGTGGATATGAGTTGCGCGCATGTTTATTATTCACAACATGACATACATGTAATGTTACAACTGTGCACTCAAATACAGAAAATGGTGAACTACTTGGTAGTAGAGAGTTCTGTGTGGTGAGATGAGTTGCGCGCGTGTTTAATGTTCACAGCATCACATAGATGTATTGTTACAACTGTACACTGACTTACAAAAAATGCTGAACTACCTGGTTTTACAGTTAGAGTTCTGTGTTGTGAGATGAGTTGCGCGCATGTTTATTATTCACAACATGACATACATGTAATGTTACAACTGTGCATTCAAATACAGAAAATGGTGAACTACCTGGTAGTTGAGAGTTCTGTGTGGTGAGATGAGTGGCGCTCGTGTTTAATATTTACAACATGACATACATGTAATGTTACAACTCTGCTCTCAAATACAGCAAATGCTGAACTACCTGGTACTACACTGAGAGTTCTGTGTGTGGATATGAGTTGCGCGCATGTTTATTATTCACAACATGACATACATGTAATGTTACAACTGTGCACTCAAATACAGAAAATGGTGAACTACTTGGTAGTAGAGAGTTCTGTGTGGTGAGATGAGTTGCGCGCGTGTTTAATGTTCACAGCATCACATAGATGTATTGTTACAACTGTACACTGACTTACAAAAAATGCTGAACTACCTGGTTTTACAGTTAGAGTTCTGTGTTGTGAGATGAGTTGCGCGCATGTTTATTATTCACAACATGACATACATGTAATGTTACAACTGTGCACTCAAATACAGAAAATGGTGAACTACCTGGTAGTTGAGAGTTCTGTGTGGTGAGATGAGTGGCGCTCGTGTTTAATATTTACAACATGACATACATGTAATGTTACAACTCTGCTCTCAAATACAGCAAATGCTGAACTACCTGGTACTACACTGAGGGTTCTGTGTGTTGAGATGAGTGGCGCGCATGTTTATTATTCACAACATGACATACATGTAATATTGCAACAGTGCACTCAAATACAAAAAATGGTGAACTCTCTGGTAGTTGAGAGTTCTGTGTGTGGATATGAGTTGCGCGCATGTTTATTATTCACAACATGACATACATGTAATGTTACAACTGTGCACTCAAATACAGAAAATGGAGAACTACTTGGTAGTAGAGAGTTCTGTGTGGTGAGATGAGTTGCGCGCGTGTTTAATGTTCACAACATCACATACATGTATTGTTACAACTCTACACTGACTTACAAAAAATGCTGAACTACCTGGTTTTAAAGTTAGAGTTCTGTGTTGTGAGATGAGTTGCGCGCATGTTTATTATTCACAACATGACATACATGTAATGTTACAACTGTGCACTCAAATACAGAAAATGGTGAACTACCTGGTAGTTGAGAGTTCTGTGTGGTGAGATGAGTGGCGCTCGTGTTTAATATTTACAACATGACATACATGTAATGTTACAACTCTGCTCTCAAATACAGCAAATGCTGAACTACCTGGTACTACACTGAGAGTTCTCTGTGTGGAGATGAATTGAGCCGTGTTTAATATTTACAACATCACATACATGTATTGTTACCACTGTACACTGAATTACAAAAAATGCTGAACTACCTGGTTTTACAGTTAGAGTTCTGTGTTGTGAGATGAGTTGCGCGCGTGTTTAATGTTTACAACATCACATACCTGTTTTGTTAGAACTCCACACTGAATTACAAAAATTGCTGAACTACCTGGTATTCCACTGAGCGTTCTGTGTGTTGAGATAAGTGGTGCACATGTTTAACATTCACAACGTGACATACATGTAATGTTACAACTTTGCAGTCAAATACAGAAAATGCTGAACTACCTGGTATTGCACTGAGGGTTCTGTGTGTTGAGATGAGTGGCGCGCATGTTTATTATTCACAACATGACATACATGTAATATTGCAACTGTGCACTCAAATACAAAAAATGGTGAACTATCTGGTAGTTGAGAGTTCTGTGTGGTGAGATGAGTGGCGCTCGTGTTTAATATTTACAACATGACATACATATAATGTTACAACTCTGCCCTCAAATACAGCAAATGCTGAACTACCTGTTACTACACTGAGAGTTCTTTGTGTGGATATGAGTTGCGCGCATGTTTATTATTCACAACATGACATACATGTAATGTTACAACTGTGCAGTCAAATACAGAAAATGGTGAACTACTTGGTAGTAGAGAGTTCTGTGTGGTGAGATGAGTTGCGCGCGTGTTTAATGTTCACAGCATCACATAGATGTATTGTTACAACTGTACACTGACTTACAAAAAATGCTGAATTAACTGGTTTTACAGTTAGAGTTCTGTGTTGTGAGATGAGTTGCGCGCATGTTTATTATTCACAACATGACATACATGTAATGTTACAACTGTGCACTCAAATACAGAAAATGGTGAATTACCTGGTAGTTGAGAGTTCTGTGTGGTGAGATGAGTGGCGCTCGTGTTTAATATTTACAACATGACATACATGTAATGTTACAACTCTGCTCTCAAATACAGCAAATGCTGAACTACCTGGTACTACACTGAGAGTTCTGTGTGTGGATATGAGTTGCGCGCATGTTTATTATTCACAACATGACATACATGTAATGTTACAACTGTGCACTCAAATACAGAAAATGGTGAACTACTTGGTAGTAGAGAGTTCTGTGTGGTGAGATGAGTTGCGCGCGTGTTTAATGTTCACAGCATCACATAGATGTATTGTTACAACTGTACACTGACTTACAAAAAATGCTGAACTACCTGGTTTTACAGTTAGAGTTCTGTGTTGTGAGATGAGTTGCGCGCATGTTTATTATTCACAACATGACATACATGTAATGTTACAACTGTGCACTCAAATACAGAAAATGGTGAACTACTTGGTAGTAGAGAGTTCTGTGTGGTGAGATGAGTTGCGCGCGTGTTTAATGTTCACAGCATCACATAGATGTATTGTTACAACTGTACACTGACTTACAAAAAATGCTGAACTACCTGGTTTTACAGTTAGAGTTCTGTGTTGTGAGATGAGTTGCGCGCATGTTTATTATTCACAACATGACATACATGTAATGTTACAACTGTGCACTAAAAAATACAGAAAATGGTGAACTACCTGGTAGTTGAGAGTTCTGTGTGGTGAGATGAGTGGCGCTCGTGTTTAATATTTACAACATGACATACATGTAATGTTACAACTCTGCTCTCAAATACAGCAAATGCTGAACTACCTGGTACTACACTGAGGGTTCTGTGTGTTGAGATGAGTGGCGCGCATGTTTATTATTCACAACATGACATACATGTAATATTGCAACTGTGCACTCAAATACAAAAAATGGTGAACTCTCTGGTAGTTGAGAGTTCTGTGTGTGGATATGAGTTGCGCGCATGTTTATTATTCACAACATGACATACATGTAATGTTACAACTGTGTACTCAAATACAGAAAATGGAGAACTACTTGGTAGTAGAGAGTTCTGTGTGGTGAGATGAGTTGCGCGCGTGTTTAATGTTCACAACATCACATACATGTATTGTTACAACTCTACACTGACTTACAAAAAATGCTGAACTACCTGGTTTTAAAGTTAGAGTTCTGTGTTGTGAGATGAGTTGCGCGCATGTTTATTATTCACAACATGACATACATGTAATGTTACAACTGTGCACTCAAATACAGAAAATGGTGAACTACCTGGTAGTTGAGAGTTCTGTGTGGTGAGATGAGTGGCGCTCGTGTTTAATATTTACAACATGACATACATGTAATGTTACAACTCTGCTCTCAAATACAGCAAATGCTGAACTACCTGGTACTACACTGAGAGTTCTCTGTGTGGAGATGAATTGAGCCGTGTTTAATATTTACAACATCACATACATGTATTGTTACCACTGTACACTGAATTACAAAAAATGCTGAACTACCTGGTTTTACAGTTAGAGTTCTGTGTTGTGAGATGAGTGGCGCGCGTGTTTAATGTTTACAACATCACATACATGTTTTGTTACAACTCCACACTGAATTACAAAAATTGCTGAACTACCTGGTATTCCACTGAGCGTTCTGTGTGTTGAGATAAGTGGTGCACATGTTTAACATTCACAACGTGACATACATGTATTGTTACAACTTTGCAGTCAAATACAGAAAATGCTGAACTACCTGGTATTGCACTGAGGGTTCTGTGTGTTGAGATGAGTGGCGCGCATGTTTATTATTCACAACATGACATACATGTAATATTGCAACTGTGCACTCAAATACAAAAAATGGTGAACTATCTGGTAGTTGAGAGTTCTGTGTGGTGAGATGAGTGGCGCTCGTGTTTAATATTTACAACATGACATACATATAATGTTACAACTCTGCCCTCAAATACAGCAAATGCTGAACTACCTGTTACTACACTGAGAGTTCTTTGTGTGGATATGAGTTGCGCGCATGTTTATTATTCACAACATGACATACATGTAATGTTACAACTGTGCAGTCAAATACAGAAAATGGTGAACTACTTGGTAGTAGAGAGTTCTGTGTGGTGAGATGAGTTGCGCGCGTGTTTAATGTTCACAGCATCACATAGATGTATTGTTACAACTGTACACTGACTTACAAAAAATGCTGAATTACCTGGTTTTACAGTTAGAGTTCTGTGTTGTGAGATGAGTTGCGCGCATGTTTATTATTCACAACATGACATACATGTAATGTTACAACTGTGCACTCAAATACAGAAAATGGTGAATTACCTGGTAGTTGAGAGTTCTGTGTGGTGAGATGAGTGGCGCTCGTGTTTAATATTTACAACATGACATACATGTAATGTTACAACTCTGCTCTCAAATACAGCAAATGCTGAACTACCTGGTACTACACTGAGAGTTCTGTGTGTGGATATGAGTTGCGCGCATGTTTATTATTCACAACATGACATACATGTAATGTTACAACTGTGCACTCAAATACAGAAAATGGTGAACTACTTGGTAGTAGAGAGTTCTGTGTGGTGAGATGAGTTGCGCGCGTGTTTAATGTTCACAGCATCACATAGATGTATTGTTACAACTGTACACTGACTTACAAAAAATGCTGAACTACCTGGTTTTACAGTTAGAGTTCTGTGTTGTGAGATGAGTTGCGCGCATGTTTATTATTCACAACATGACATACATGTAATGTTACAACTGTGCATTCAAATACAGAAAATGGTGAACTACCTGGTAGTTGAGAGTTCTGTGTGGTGAGATGAGTGGCGCTCGTGTTTAATATTTACAACATGACATACATGTAATGTTACAACTCTGCTCTCAAATACAGCAAATGCTGAACTACCTGGTACTACACTGAGAGTTCTGTGTGTGGATATGAGTTGCGCGCATGTTTATTATTCACAACATGACATACATGTAATGTTACAACTGTGCACTCAAATACAGAAAATGGTGAACTACTTGGTAGTAGAGAGTTCTGTGTGGTGAGATGAGTTGCGCGCGTGTTTAATGTTCACAGCATCACATAGATGTATTGTTACAACTGTACACTGACTTACAAAAAATGCTGAACTACCTGGTTTTACAGTTAGAGTTCTGTGTTGTGAGATGAGTTGCGCGCATGTTTATTATTCACAACATGACATACATGTAATGTTACAACTGTGCACTCAAATACAGAAAATGGTGAATTACCTGGTAGTTGAGAGTTCTGTGTGGTGAGATGAGTGGCGCTCGTGTTTAATATTTACAACATGACATACATGTAATGTTACAACTCTGCTCTCAAATACAGCAAATGCTGAACTACCTGGTACTACACTGAGAGTTCTGTGTGTGGATATGAGTTGCGCGCATGTTTATTATTCACAACATGACATACATGTAATGTTACAACTGTGCACTCAAATACAGAAAATGGTGAACTACTTGGTAGTAGAGAGTTCTGTGTGGTGAGATGAGTTGCGCGCGTGTTTAATGTTCACAGCATCACATAGATGTATTGTTACAACTGTACACTGACTTACAAAAAATGCTGAACTACCTGGTTTTACAGTTAGAGTTCTGTGTTGTGAGATGAGTTGCGCGCATGTTTATTATTCACAACATGACATACATGTAATGTTACAACTGTGCATTCAAATACAGAAAATGGTGAACTACCTGGTAGTTGAGAGTTCTGTGTGGTGAGATGAGTGGCGCTCGTGTTTAATATTTACAACATGACATACATGTAATGTTACAACTCTGCTCTCAAATACAGCAAATGCTGAACTACCTGGTACTACACTGAGAGTTCTGTGTGTGGATATGAGTTGCGCGCATGTTTATTATTCACAACATGACATACATGTAATGTTACAACTGTGCACTCAAATACAGAAAATGGTGAACTACTTGGTAGTAGAGAGTTCTGTGTGGTGAGATGAGTTGCGCGCGTGTTTAATGTTCACAGCATCACATAGATGTATTGTTACAACTGTACACTGACTTACAAAAAATGCTGAACTACCTGGTTTTACAGTTAGAGTTCTGTGTTGTGAGATGAGTTGCGCGCATGTTTATTATTCACAACATGACATACATGTAATGTTACAACTGTGCACTCAAATACAGAAAATGGTGAACTACCTGGTAGTTGAGAGTTCTGTGTGGTGAGATGAGTGGCGCTCGTGTTTAATATTTACAACATGACATACATGTAATGTTACAACTCTGCTCTCAAATACAGCAAATGCTGAACTACCTGGTACTACACTGAGGGTTCTGTGTGTTGAGATGAGTGGCGCGCATGTTTATTATTCACAACATGACATACATGTAATATTGCAACAGTGCACTCAAATACAAAAAATGGTGAACTCTCTGGTAGTTGAGAGTTCTGTGTGTGGATATGAGTTGCGCGCATGTTTATTATTCACAACATGACATACATGTAATGTTACAACTGTGCACTCAAATACAGAAAATGGAGAACTACTTGGTAGTAGAGAGTTCTGTGTGGTGAGATGAGTTGCGCGCGTGTTTAATGTTCACAACATCACATACATGTATTGTTACAACTCTACACTGACTTACAAAAAATGCTGAACTACCTGGTTTTAAAGTTAGAGTTCTGTGTTGTGAGATGAGTTGCGCGCATGTTTATTATTCACAACATGACATACATGTAATGTTACAACTGTGCACTCAAATACAGAAAATGGTGAACTACCTGGTAGTTGAGAGTTCTGTGTGGTGAGATGAGTGGCGCTCGTGTTTAATATTTACAACATGACATACATGTAATGTTACAACTCTGCTCTCAAATACAGCAAATGCTGAACTACCTGGTACTACACTGAGAGTTCTCTGTGTGGAGATGAATTGAGCCGTGTTTAATATTTACAACATCACATACATGTATTGTTACCACTGTACACTGAATTACAAAAAATGCTGAACTACCTGGTTTTACAGTTAGAGTTCTGTGTTGTGAGATGAGTTGCGCGCGTGTTTAATGTTTACAACATCACATACCTGTTTTGTTAGAACTCCACACTGAATTACAAAAATTGCTGAACTACCTGGTATTCCACTGAGCGTTCTGTGTGTTGAGATAAGTGGTGCACATGTTTAACATTCACAACGTGACATACATGTAATGTTACAACTTTGCAGTCAAATACAGAAAATGCTGAACTACCTGGTATTGCACTGAGGGTTCTGTGTGTTGAGATGAGTGGCGCGCATGTTTATTATTCACAACATGACATACATGTAATATTGCAACTGTGCACTCAAATACAAAAAATGGTGAACTATCTGGTAGTTGAGAGTTCTGTGTGGTGAGATGAGTGGCGCTCGTGTTTAATATTTACAACATGACATACATATAATGTTACAACTCTGCCCTCAAATACAGCAAATGCTGAACTACCTGTTACTACACTGAGAGTTCTTTGTGTGGATATGAGTTGCGCGCATGTTTATTATTCACAACATGACATACATGTAATGTTACAACTGTGCAGTCAAATACAGAAAATGGTGAACTACTTGGTAGTAGAGAGTTCTGTGTGGTGAGATGAGTTGCGCGCGTGTTTAATGTTCACAGCATCACATAGATGTATTGTTACAACTGTACACTGACTTACAAAAAATGCTGAATTAACTGGTTTTACAGTTAGAGTTCTGTGTTGTGAGATGAGTTGCGCGCATGTTTATTATTCACAACATGACATACATGTAATGTTACAACTGTGCACTCAAATACAGAAAATGGTGAATTACCTGGTAGTTGAGAGTTCTGTGTGGTGAGATGAGTGGCGCTCGTGTTTAATATTTACAACATGACATACATGTAATGTTACAACTCTGCTCTCAAATACAGCAAATGCTGAACTACCTGGTACTACACTGAGAGTTCTGTGTGTGGATATGAGTTGCGCGCATGTTTATTATTCACAACATGACATACATGTAATGTTACAACTGTGCACTCAAATACAGAAAATGGTGAACTACTTGGTAGTAGAGAGTTCTGTGTGGTGAGATGAGTTGCGCGCGTGTTTAATGTTCACAGCATCACATAGATGTATTGTTACAACTGTACACTGACTTACAAAAAATGCTGAACTACCTGGTTTTACAGTTAGAGTTCTGTGTTGTGAGATGAGTTGCGCGCATGTTTATTATTCACAACATGACATACATGTAATGTTACAACTGTGCACTCAAATACAGAAAATGGTGAACTACTTGGTAGTAGAGAGTTCTGTGTGGTGAGATGAGTTGCGCGCGTGTTTAATGTTCACAGCATCACATAGATGTATTGTTACAACTGTACACTGACTTACAAAAAATGCTGAACTACCTGGTTTTACAGTTAGAGTTCTGTGTTGTGAGATGAGTTGCGCGCATGTTTATTATTCACAACATGACATACATGTAATGTTACAACTGTGCACTAAAAAATACAGAAAATGGTGAACTACCTGGTAGTTGAGAGTTCTGTGTGGTGAGATGAGTGGCGCTCGTGTTTAATATTTACAACATGACATACATGTAATGTTACAACTCTGCTCTCAAATACAGCAAATGCTGAACTACCTGGTACTACACTGAGGGTTCTGTGTGTTGAGATGAGTGGCGCGCATGTTTATTATTCACAACATGACATACATGTAATATTGCAACTGTGCACTCAAATACAAAAAATGGTGAACTCTCTGGTAGTTGAGAGTTCTGTGTGTGGATATGAGTTGCGCGCATGTTTATTATTCACAACATGACATACATGTAATGTTACAACTGTGTACTCAAATACAGAAAATGGAGAACTACTTGGTAGTAGAGAGTTCTGTGTGGTGAGATGAGTTGCGCGCGTGTTTAATGTTCACAACATCACATACATGTATTGTTACAACTCTACACTGACTTACAAAAAATGCTGAACTACCTGGTTTTAAAGTTAGAGTTCTGTGTTGTGAGATGAGTTGCGCGCATGTTTATTATTCACAACATGACATACATGTAATGTTACAACTGTGCACTCAAATACAGAAAATGGTGAACTACCTGGTAGTTGAGAGTTCTGTGTGGTGAGATGAGTGGCGCTCGTGTTTAATATTTACAACATGACATACATGTAATGTTACAACTCTGCTCTCAAATACAGCAAATGCTGAACTACCTGGTACTACACTGAGAGTTCTCTGTGTGGAGATGAATTGAGCCGTGTTTAATATTTACAACATCACATACATGTATTGTTACCACTGTACACTGAATTACAAAAAATGCTGAACTACCTGGTTTTACAGTTAGAGTTCTGTGTTGTGAGATGAGTGGCGCGCGTGTTTAATGTTTACAACATCACATACATGTTTTGTTACAACTCCACACTGAATTACAAAAATTGCTGAACTACCTGGTATTCCACTGAGCGTTCTGTGTGTTGAGATAAGTGGTGCACATGTTTAACATTCACAACGTGACATACATGTATTGTTACAACTTTGCAGTCAAATACAGAAAATGCTGAACTACCTGGTATTGCACTGAGGGTTCTGTGTGTTGAGATGAGTGGCGCGCATGTTTATTATTCACAACATGACATACATGTAATATTGCAACTGTGCACTCAAATACAAAAAATGGTGAACTATCTGGTAGTTGAGAGTTCTGTGTGGTGAGATGAGTGGCGCTCGTGTTTAATATTTACAACATGACATACATATAATGTTACAACTCTGCCCTCAAATACAGCAAATGCTGAACTACCTGTTACTACACTGAGAGTTCTTTGTGTGGATATGAGTTGCGCGCATGTTTATTATTCACAACATGACATACATGTAATGTTACAACTGTGCAGTCAAATACAGAAAATGGTGAACTACTTGGTAGTAGAGAGTTCTGTGTGGTGAGATGAGTTGCGCGCGTGTTTAATGTTCACAGCATCACATAGATGTATTGTTACAACTGTACACTGACTTACAAAAAATGCTGAATTACCTGGTTTTACAGTTAGAGTTCTGTGTTGTGAGATGAGTTGCGCGCATGTTTATTATTCACAACATGACATACATGTAATGTTACAACTGTGCACTCAAATACAGAAAATGGTGAATTACCTGGTAGTTGAGAGTTCTGTGTGGTGAGATGAGTGGCGCTCGTGTTTAATATTTACAACATGACATACATGTAATGTTACAACTCTGCTCTCAAATACAGCAAATGCTGAACTACCTGGTACTACACTGAGAGTTCTGTGTGTGGATATGAGTTGCGCGCATGTTTATTATTCACAACATGACATACATGTAATGTTACAACTGTGCACTCAAATACAGAAAATGGTGAACTACTTGGTAGTAGAGAGTTCTGTGTGGTGAGATGAGTTGCGCGCGTGTTTAATGTTCACAGCATCACATAGATGTATTGTTACAACTGTACACTGACTTACAAAAAATGCTGAACTACCTGGTTTTACAGTTAGAGTTCTGTGTTGTGAGATGAGTTGCGCGCATGTTTATTATTCACAACATGACATACATGTAATGTTACAACTGTGCATTCAAATACAGAAAATGGTGAACTACCTGGTAGTTGAGAGTTCTGTGTGGTGAGATGAGTGGCGCTCGTGTTTAATATTTACAACATGACATACATGTAATGTTACAACTCTGCTCTCAAATACAGCAAATGCTGAACTACCTGGTACTACACTGAGAGTTCTGTGTGTGGATATGAGTTGCGCGCATGTTTATTATTCACAACATGACATACATGTAATGTTACAACTGTGCACTCAAATACAGAAAATGGTGAACTACTTGGTAGTAGAGAGTTCTGTGTGGTGAGATGAGTTGCGCGCGTGTTTAATGTTCACAGCATCACATAGATGTATTGTTACAACTGTACACTGACTTACAAAAAATGCTGAACTACCTGGTTTTACAGTTAGAGTTCTGTGTTGTGAGATGAGTTGCGCGCATGTTTATTATTCACAACATGACATACATGTAATGTTACAACTGTGCACTCAAATACAGAAAATGGTGAACTACCTGGTAGTTGAGAGTTCTGTGTGGTGAGATGAGTGGCGCTCGTGTTTAATATTTACAACATGACATACATGTAATGTTACAACTCTGCTCTCAAATACAGCAAATGCTGAACTACCTGGTACTACACTGAGGGTTCTGTGTGTTGAGATGAGTGGCGCGCATGTTTATTATTCACAACATGACATACATGTAATATTGCAACAGTGCACTCAAATACAAAAAATGGTGAACTCTCTGGTAGTTGAGAGTTCTGTGTGTGGATATGAGTTGCGCGCATGTTTATTATTCACAACATGACATACATGTAATGTTACAACTGTGCACTCAAATACAGAAAATGGAGAACTACTTGGTAGTAGAGAGTTCTGTGTGGTGAGATGAGTTGCGCGCGTGTTTAATGTTCACAACATCACATACATGTATTGTTACAACTCTACACTGACTTACAAAAAATGCTGAACTACCTGGTTTTAAAGTTAGAGTTCTGTGTTGTGAGATGAGTTGCGCGCATGTTTATTATTCACAACATGACATACATGTAATGTTACAACTGTGCACTCAAATACAGAAAATGGTGAACTACCTGGTAGTTGAGAGTTCTGTGTGGTGAGATGAGTGGCGCTCGTGTTTAATATTTACAACATGACATACATGTAATGTTACAACTCTGCTCTCAAATACAGCAAATGCTGAACTACCTGGTACTACACTGAGAGTTCTCTGTGTGGAGATGAATTGAGCCGTGTTTAATATTTACAACATCACATACATGTATTGTTACCACTGTACACTGAATTACAAAAAATGCTGAACTACCTGGTTTTACAGTTAGAGTTCTGTGTTGTGAGATGAGTTGCGCGCGTGTTTAATGTTTACAACATCACATACCTGTTTTGTTAGAACTCCACACTGAATTACAAAAATTGCTGAACTACCTGGTATTCCACTGAGCGTTCTGTGTGTTGAGATAAGTGGTGCACATGTTTAACATTCACAACGTGACATACATGTAATGTTACAACTTTGCAGTCAAATACAGAAAATGCTGAACTACCTGGTATTGCACTGAGGGTTCTGTGTGTTGAGATGAGTGGCGCGCATGTTTATTATTCACAACATGACATACATGTAATATTGCAACTGTGCACTCAAATACAAAAAATGGTGAACTATCTGGTAGTTGAGAGTTCTGTGTGGTGAGATGAGTGGCGCTCGTGTTTAATATTTACAACATGACATACATATAATGTTACAACTCTGCCCTCAAATACAGCAAATGCTGAACTACCTGTTACTACACTGAGAGTTCTTTGTGTGGATATGAGTTGCGCGCATGTTTATTATTCACAACATGACATACATGTAATGTTACAACTGTGCACTCAAATACAGAAAATGGAGAACTACTTGGTAGTAGAGAGTTCTGTGTGGTGAGATGAGTTGCGCGCGTGTTTAATGTTCACAACATCACATACATGTATTGTTACAACTCTACACTGACTTACAAAAAATGCTGAACTACCTGGTTTTAAAGTTAGAGTTCTGTGTTGTGAGATGAGTTGCGCGCATGTTTATTATTCACAACATGACATACATGTAATGTTACAACTGTGCACTCAAATACAGAAAATGGTGAACTACCTGGTAGTTGAGAGTTCTGTGTGGTGAGATGAGTGGCGCTCGTGTTTAATATTTACAACATGACATACATGTAATGTTACAACTCTGCTCTCAAATACAGCAAATGCTGAACTACCTGGTACTACACTGAGAGTTCTCTGTGTGGAGATGAATTGAGCCGTGTTTAATATTTACAACATCACATACATGTATTGTTACCACTGTACACTGAATTACAAAAAATGCTGAACTACCTGGTTTTACAGTTAGAGTTCTGTGTTGTGAGATGAGTTGCGCGCGTGTTTAATGTTTACAACATCACATACCTGTTTTGTTAGAACTCCACACTGAATTACAAAAATTGCTGAACTACCTGGTATTCCACTGAGCGTTCTGTGTGTTGAGATAAGTGGTGCACATGTTTAACATTCACAACGTGACATACATGTAATGTTACAACTTTGCAGTCAAATACAGAAAATGCTGAACTACCTGGTATTGCACTGAGGGTTCTGTGTGTTGAGATGAGTGGCGCGCATGTTTATTATTCACAACATGACATACATGTAATATTGCAACTGTGCACTCAAATACAAAAAATGGTGAACTATCTGGTAGTTGAGAGTTCTGTGTGGTGAGATGAGTGGCGCTCGTGTTTAATATTTACAACATGACATACATATAATGTTACAACTCTGCCCTCAAATACAGCAAATGCTGAACTACCTGTTACTACACTGAGAGTTCTTTGTGTGGATATGAGTTGCGCGCATGTTTATTATTCACAACATGACATACATGTAATGTTACAACTGTGCACTCAAATACAGAAAATGGAGAACTACTTGGTAGTAGAGAGTTCTGTGTGGTGAGATGAGTTGCGCGCGTGTTTAATGTTCACAACATCACATACATGTATTGTTACAACTCTACACTGACTTACAAAAAATGCTGAACTACCTGGTTTTAAAGTTAGAGTTCTGTGTTGTGAGATGAGTTGCGCGCATGTTTATTATTCACAACATGACATACATGTAATGTTACAACTGTGCACTCAAATACAGAAAATGGTGAACTACCTGGTAGTTGAGAGTTCTGTGTGGTGAGATGAGTGGCGCTCGTGTTTAATATTTACAACATGACATACATGTAATGTTACAACTCTGCTCTCAAATACAGCAAATGCTGAACTACCTGGTACTACACTGAGAGTTCTCTGTGTGGAGATGAATTGAGCCGTGTTTAATATTTACAACATCACATACATGTATTGTTACCACTGTACACTGAATTACAAAAAATGCTGAACTACCTGGTTTTACAGTTAGAGTTCTGTGTTGTGAGATGAGTTGCGCGCGTGTTTAATGTTTACAACATCACATACCTGTTTTGTTAGAACTCCACACTGAATTACAAAAATTGCTGAACTACCTGGTATTCCACTGAGCGTTCTGTGTGTTGAGATAAGTGGTGCACATGTTTAACATTCACAACGTGACATACATGTAATGTTACAACTTTGCAGTCAAATACAGAAAATGCTGAACTACCTGGTATTGCACTGAGGGTTCTGTGTGTTGAGATGAGTGGCGCGCATGTTTATTATTCACAACATGACATACATGTAATATTGCAACTGTGCACTCAAATACAAAAAATGGTGAACTATCTGGTAGTTGAGAGTTCTGTGTGGTGAGATGAGTGGCGCTCGTGTTTAATATTTACAACATGACATACATATAATGTTACAACTCTGCCCTCAAATACAGCAAATGCTGAACTACCTGTTACTACACTGAGAGTTCTTTGTGTGGATATGAGTTGCGCGCATGTTTATTATTCACAACATGACATACATGTAATGTTACAACTGTGCAGTCAAATACAGAAAATGGTGAACTACTTGGTAGTAGAGAGTTCTGTGTGGTGAGATGAGTTGCGCGCGTGTTTAATGTTCACAGCATCACATAGATGTATTGTTACAACTGTACACTGACTTACAAAAAATGCTGAATTAACTGGTTTTACAGTTAGAGTTCTGTGTTGTGAGATGAGTTGCGCGCATGTTTATTATTCACAACATGACATACATGTAATGTTACAACTGTGCACTCAAATACAGAAAATGGTGAATTACCTGGTAGTTGAGAGTTCTGTGTGGTGAGATGAGTGGCGCTCGTGTTTAATATTTACAACATGACATACATGTAATGTTACAACTCTGCTCTCAAATACAGCAAATGCTGAACTACCTGGTACTACACTGAGAGTTCTGTGTGTGGATATGAGTTGCGCGCATGTTTATTATTCACAACATGACATACATGTAATGTTACAACTGTGCACTCAAATACAGAAAATGGTGAACTACTTGGTAGTAGAGAGTTCTGTGTGGTGAGATGAGTTGCGCGCGTGTTTAATGTTCACAGCATCACATAGATGTATTGTTACAACTGTACACTGACTTACAAAAAATGCTGAACTACCTGGTTTTACAGTTAGAGTTCTGTGTTGTGAGATGAGTTGCGCGCATGTTTATTATTCACAACATGACATACATGTAATGTTACAACTGTGCACTCAAATACAGAAAATGGTGAACTACTTGGTAGTAGAGAGTTCTGTGTGGTGAGATGAGTTGCGCGCGTGTTTAATGTTCACAGCATCACATAGATGTATTGTTACAACTGTACACTGACTTACAAAAAATGCTGAACTACCTGGTTTTACAGTTAGAGTTCTGTGTTGTGAGATGAGTTGCGCGCATGTTTATTATTCACAACATGACATACATGTAATGTTACAACTGTGCACTAAAAAATACAGAAAATGGTGAACTACCTGGTAGTTGAGAGTTCTGTGTGGTGAGATGAGTGGCGCTCGTGTTTAATATTTACAACATGACATACATGTAATGTTACAACTCTGCTCTCAAATACAGCAAATGCTGAACTACCTGGTACTACACTGAGGGTTCTGTGTGTTGAGATGAGTGGCGCGCATGTTTATTATTCACAACATGACATACATGTAATATTGCAACTGTGCACTCAAATACAAAAAATGGTGAACTCTCTGGTAGTTGAGAGTTCTGTGTGTGGATATGAGTTGCGCGCATGTTTATTATTCACAACATGACATACATGTAATGTTACAACTGTGTACTCAAATACAGAAAATGGAGAACTACTTGGTAGTAGAGAGTTCTGTGTGGTGAGATGAGTTGCGCGCGTGTTTAATGTTCACAACATCACATACATGTATTGTTACAACTCTACACTGACTTACAAAAAATGCTGAACTACCTGGTTTTAAAGTTAGAGTTCTGTGTTGTGAGATGAGTTGCGCGCATGTTTATTATTCACAACATGACATACATGTAATGTTACAACTGTGCACTCAAATACAGAAAATGGTGAACTACCTGGTAGTTGAGAGTTCTGTGTGGTGAGATGAGTGGCGCTCGTGTTTAATATTTACAACATGACATACATGTAATGTTACAACTCTGCTCTCAAATACAGCAAATGCTGAACTACCTGGTACTACACTGAGAGTTCTCTGTGTGGAGATGAATTGAGCCGTGTTTAATATTTACAACATCACATACATGTATTGTTACCACTGTACACTGAATTACAAAAAATGCTGAACTACCTGGTTTTACAGTTAGAGTTCTGTGTTGTGAGATGAGTGGCGCGCGTGTTTAATGTTTACAACATCACATACATGTTTTGTTACAACTCCACACTGAATTACAAAAATTGCTGAACTACCTGGTATTCCACTGAGCGTTCTGTGTGTTGAGATAAGTGGTGCACATGTTTAACATTCACAACGTGACATACATGTATTGTTACAACTTTGCAGTCAAATACAGAAAATGCTGAACTACCTGGTATTGCACTGAGGGTTCTGTGTGTTGAGATGAGTGGCGCGCATGTTTATTATTCACAACATGACATACATGTAATATTGCAACTGTGCACTCAAATACAAAAAATGGTGAACTATCTGGTAGTTGAGAGTTCTGTGTGGTGAGATGAGTGGCGCTCGTGTTTAATATTTACAACATGACATACATATAATGTTACAACTCTGCCCTCAAATACAGCAAATGCTGAACTACCTGTTACTACACTGAGAGTTCTTTGTGTGGATATGAGTTGCGCGCATGTTTATTATTCACAACATGACATACATGTAATGTTACAACTGTGCAGTCAAATACAGAAAATGGTGAACTACTTGGTAGTAGAGAGTTCTGTGTGGTGAGATGAGTTGCGCGCGTGTTTAATGTTCACAGCATCACATAGATGTATTGTTACAACTGTACACTGACTTACAAAAAATGCTGAATTACCTGGTTTTACAGTTAGAGTTCTGTGTTGTGAGATGAGTTGCGCGCATGTTTATTATTCACAACATGACATACATGTAATGTTACAACTGTGCACTCAAATACAGAAAATGGTGAATTACCTGGTAGTTGAGAGTTCTGTGTGGTGAGATGAGTGGCGCTCGTGTTTAATATTTACAACATGACATACATGTAATGTTACAACTCTGCTCTCAAATACAGCAAATGCTGAACTACCTGGTACTACACTGAGAGTTCTGTGTGTGGATATGAGTTGCGCGCATGTTTATTATTCACAACATGACATACATGTAATGTTACAACTGTGCACTCAAATACAGAAAATGGTGAACTACTTGGTAGTAGAGAGTTCTGTGTGGTGAGATGAGTTGCGCGCGTGTTTAATGTTCACAGCATCACATAGATGTATTGTTACAACTGTACACTGACTTACAAAAAATGCTGAACTACCTGGTTTTACAGTTAGAGTTCTGTGTTGTGAGATGAGTTGCGCGCATGTTTATTATTCACAACATGACATACATGTAATGTTACAACTGTGCATTCAAATACAGAAAATGGTGAACTACCTGGTAGTTGAGAGTTCTGTGTGGTGAGATGAGTGGCGCTCGTGTTTAATATTTACAACATGACATACATGTAATGTTACAACTCTGCTCTCAAATACAGCAAATGCTGAACTACCTGGTACTACACTGAGAGTTCTGTGTGTGGATATGAGTTGCGCGCATGTTTATTATTCACAACATGACATACATGTAATGTTACAACTGTGCACTCAAATACAGAAAATGGTGAACTACTTGGTAGTAGAGAGTTCTGTGTGGTGAGATGAGTTGCGCGCGTGTTTAATGTTCACAGCATCACATAGATGTATTGTTACAACTGTACACTGACTTACAAAAAATGCTGAACTACCTGGTTTTACAGTTAGAGTTCTGTGTTGTGAGATGAGTTGCGCGCATGTTTATTATTCACAACATGACATACATGTAATGTTACAACTGTGCACTCAAATACAGAAAATGGTGAACTACCTGGTAGTTGAGAGTTCTGTGTGGTGAGATGAGTGGCGCTCGTGTTTAATATTTACAACATGACATACATGTAATGTTACAACTCTGCTCTCAAATACAGCAAATGCTGAACTACCTGGTACTACACTGAGGGTTCTGTGTGTTGAGATGAGTGGCGCGCATGTTTATTATTCACAACATGACATACATGTAATATTGCAACAGTGCACTCAAATACAAAAAATGGTGAACTCTCTGGTAGTTGAGAGTTCTGTGTGTGGATATGAGTTGCGCGCATGTTTATTATTCACAACATGACATACATGTAATGTTACAACTGTGCACTCAAATACAGAAAATGGAGAACTACTTGGTAGTAGAGAGTTCTGTGTGGTGAGATGAGTTGCGCGCGTGTTTAATGTTCACAACATCACATACATGTATTGTTACAACTCTACACTGACTTACAAAAAATGCTGAACTACCTGGTTTTAAAGTTAGAGTTCTGTGTTGTGAGATGAGTTGCGCGCATGTTTATTATTCACAACATGACATACATGTAATGTTACAACTGTGCACTCAAATACAGAAAATGGTGAACTACCTGGTAGTTGAGAGTTCTGTGTGGTGAGATGAGTGGCGCTCGTGTTTAATATTTACAACATGACATACATGTAATGTTACAACTCTGCTCTCAAATACAGCAAATGCTGAACTACCTGGTACTACACTGAGAGTTCTCTGTGTGGAGATGAATTGAGCCGTGTTTAATATTTACAACATCACATACATGTATTGTTACCACTGTACACTGAATTACAAAAAATGCTGAACTACCTGGTTTTACAGTTAGAGTTCTGTGTTGTGAGATGAGTTGCGCGCGTGTTTAATGTTTACAACATCACATACCTGTTTTGTTAGAACTCCACACTGAATTACAAAAATTGCTGAACTACCTGGTATTCCACTGAGCGTTCTGTGTGTTGAGATAAGTGGTGCACATGTTTAACATTCACAACGTGACATACATGTAATGTTACAACTTTGCAGTCAAATACAGAAAATGCTGAACTACCTGGTATTGCACTGAGGGTTCTGTGTGTTGAGATGAGTGGCGCGCATGTTTATTATTCACAACATGACATACATGTAATATTGCAACTGTGCACTCAAATACAAAAAATGGTGAACTATCTGGTAGTTGAGAGTTCTGTGTGGTGAGATGAGTGGCGCTCGTGTTTAATATTTACAACATGACATACATATAATGTTACAACTCTGCCCTCAAATACAGCAAATGCTGAACTACCTGTTACTACACTGAGAGTTCTTTGTGTGGATATGAGTTGCGCGCATGTTTATTATTCACAACATGACATACATGTAATGTTACAACTGTGCAGTCAAATACAGAAAATGGTGAACTACTTGGTAGTAGAGAGTTCTGTGTGGTGAGATGAGTTGCGCGCGTGTTTAATGTTCACAGCATCACATAGATGTATTGTTACAACTGTACACTGACTTACAAAAAATGCTGAATTAACTGGTTTTACAGTTAGAGTTCTGTGTTGTGAGATGAGTTGCGCGCATGTTTATTATTCACAACATGACATACATGTAATGTTACAACTGTGCACTCAAATACAGAAAATGGTGAATTACCTGGTAGTTGAGAGTTCTGTGTGGTGAGATGAGTGGCGCTCGTGTTTAATATTTACAACATGACATACATGTAATGTTACAACTCTGCTCTCAAATACAGCAAATGCTGAACTACCTGGTACTACACTGAGAGTTCTGTGTGTGGATATGAGTTGCGCGCATGTTTATTATTCACAACATGACATACATGTAATGTTACAACTGTGCACTCAAATACAGAAAATGGTGAACTACTTGGTAGTAGAGAGTTCTGTGTGGTGAGATGAGTTGCGCGCGTGTTTAATGTTCACAGCATCACATAGATGTATTGTTACAACTGTACACTGACTTACAAAAAATGCTGAACTACCTGGTTTTACAGTTAGAGTTCTGTGTTGTGAGATGAGTTGCGCGCATGTTTATTATTCACAACATGACATACATGTAATGTTACAACTGTGCACTCAAATACAGAAAATGGTGAACTACTTGGTAGTAGAGAGTTCTGTGTGGTGAGATGAGTTGCGCGCGTGTTTAATGTTCACAGCATCACATAGATGTATTGTTACAACTGTACACTGACTTACAAAAAATGCTGAACTACCTGGTTTTACAGTTAGAGTTCTGTGTTGTGAGATGAGTTGCGCGCATGTTTATTATTCACAACATGACATACATGTAATGTTACAACTGTGCACTAAAAAATACAGAAAATGGTGAACTACCTGGTAGTTGAGAGTTCTGTGTGGTGAGATGAGTGGCGCTCGTGTTTAATATTTACAACATGACATACATGTAATGTTACAACTCTGCTCTCAAATACAGCAAATGCTGAACTACCTGGTACTACACTGAGGGTTCTGTGTGTTGAGATGAGTGGCGCGCATGTTTATTATTCACAACATGACATACATGTAATATTGCAACTGTGCACTCAAATACAAAAAATGGTGAACTCTCTGGTAGTTGAGAGTTCTGTGTGTGGATATGAGTTGCGCGCATGTTTATTATTCACAACATGACATACATGTAATGTTACAACTGTGTACTCAAATACAGAAAATGGAGAACTACTTGGTAGTAGAGAGTTCTGTGTGGTGAGATGAGTTGCGCGCGTGTTTAATGTTCACAACATCACATACATGTATTGTTACAACTCTACACTGACTTACAAAAAATGCTGAACTACCTGGTTTTAAAGTTAGAGTTCTGTGTTGTGAGATGAGTTGCGCGCATGTTTATTATTCACAACATGACATACATGTAATGTTACAACTGTGCACTCAAATACAGAAAATGGTGAACTACCTGGTAGTTGAGAGTTCTGTGTGGTGAGATGAGTGGCGCTCGTGTTTAATATTTACAACATGACATACATGTAATGTTACAACTCTGCTCTCAAATACAGCAAATGCTGAACTACCTGGTACTACACTGAGAGTTCTCTGTGTGGAGATGAATTGAGCCGTGTTTAATATTTACAACATCACATACATGTATTGTTACCACTGTACACTGAATTACAAAAAATGCTGAACTACCTGGTTTTACAGTTAGAGTTCTGTGTTGTGAGATGAGTGGCGCGCGTGTTTAATGTTTACAACATCACATACATGTTTTGTTACAACTCCACACTGAATTACAAAAATTGCTGAACTACCTGGTATTCCACTGAGCGTTCTGTGTGTTGAGATAAGTGGTGCACATGTTTAACATTCACAACGTGACATACATGTATTGTTACAACTTTGCAGTCAAATACAGAAAATGCTGAACTACCTGGTATTGCACTGAGGGTTCTGTGTGTTGAGATGAGTGGCGCGCATGTTTATTATTCACAACATGACATACATGTAATATTGCAACTGTGCACTCAAATACAAAAAATGGTGAACTATCTGGTAGTTCAGAGTTCTGTGTGGTGAGATGAGCTGCGCTCGTGTTTAATATTTACAACATGACATACATGTAATGTTACAACTGTGCTCACAAATACAGCAAATGCTGAACTACCTGTTACTACACTGAGAGTTCTTTGTGTGGATATGAGTTGCGCGCATGTTTATTATTCACAACATGACATACATGTAATGTTACAACTGTGCAGTCAAATACAGAAAATGGTGAACTACTTGGTAGTAGAGAGTTCTGTGTGGTGAGATGAGTTGCGCGCGTGTTTAATGTTCACAGCATCACATAGATGTATTGTTACAACTGTACACTGACTTACAAAAAATGCTGAATTACCTGGTTTTACAGTTAGAGTTCTGTGTTGTGAGATGAGTTGCGCGCATGTTTATTATTCACAACATGACATACATGTAATGTTACAACTGTGCACTCAAATACAGAAAATGGTGAATTACCTGGTAGTTGAGAGTTCTGTGTGGTGAGATGAGTGGTGCTCGTGTTTAATATTTACAACATGACATACATGTAATGTTACAACTCTGCTCTCAAATACAGCAAATGCTGAACTACCTGGTACTACACTGAGAGTTCTGTGTGTGGATATGAGTTGCGCGCATGTTTATTATTCACGACATGACATACATGTAATGTTACAACTGTGCACTCAAATACAGAAAATGGTGAACTACTTGGTAGTAGAGAGTTCTGTGTGGTGAGATGAGTTGCGCGCGTGTTTAATGTTCACAGCATCACATAGATGTATTGTTACAACTGTACACTGACTTACAAAAAATGCTGAACTACCTGGTTTTACAGTTAGAGTTCTGTGTTGTGAGATGAGTTGCGCGCATGTTTATTATTCACAACATGACATACATGTAATGTTACAACTGTGCACTCAAATACAGAAAATGGTGAACTACCTGGTAGTTGAGAGTTCTGTGTGGTGAGATGAGTGGCGCTCGTGTTTAATATTTACAACATGACATACATGTAATGTTACAACTCTGCTCTCAAATACAGCAAATGCTGAACTACCTGGTACTACACTGAGGGTTCTGTGTGTTGAGATGAGTGGCGCGCATGTTTATTATTCACAACATGACATACATGTAATATTGCAACTGTGCACTCAAATACAAAAAATGGTGAACTCTCTGGTAGTTGAGAGTTCTGTGTGTGGATATGAGTTGCGCGCATGTTTATTATTCACAACATGACATACATGTAATGTTACAACTGTGCACTCAAATACAGAAAATGGTGAACTACTTGGTAGTAGAGAGTTCTGTGTGGTGAGATGAGTTGCGCGCGTGTTTAATGTTCACAGCATCACATAGATGTATTGTTACAACTGTACACTGACTTACAAAAAATGCTGAATTACCTGGTTTTACAGTTAGAGTTCTGTGTTGTGAGATGAGTTGCGCGCATGTTTATTATTCACAACATGACATACATGTAATGTTACAACTGTGCACTCAAATACAGAAAATGGTGAATTACCTGGTAGTTGAGAGTTCTGTGTGGTGAGATGAGTGGCGCTCGTGTTTAATATTTACAACATGACATACATGTAATGTTACAACTCTGCTCTCAAATACAGCAAATGCTGAACTACCTGGTACTACACTGAGAGTTCTGTGTGTGGATATGAGTTGCGCGCATGTTTATTATTCACAACATGACATACATGTAATGTTACAACTGTGCACTCAAATACAGAAAATGGTGAACTACTTGGTAGTAGAGAGTTCTGTGTGGTGAGATGAGTTGCGCGCGTGTTTAATGTTCACAGCATCACATAGATGTATTGTTACAACTGTACACTGACTTACAAAAAATGCTGAACTACCTGGTTTTACAGTTAGAGTTCTGTGTTGTGAGATGAGTTGCGCGCATGTTTATTATTCACAACATGACATACATGTAATGTTACAACTGTGCACTCAAATACAGAAAATGGTGAACTACCTGGTAGTTGAGAGTTCTGTGTGGTGAGATGAGTGGCGCTCGTGTTTAATATTTACAACATGACATACATGTAATGTTACAACTCTGCTCTCAAATACAGCAAATGCTGAACTACCTGGTACTACACTGAGGGTTCTGTGTGTTGAGATGAGTGGCGCGCATGTTTATTATTCACAACATGACATACATGTAATATTGCAACTGTGCACTCAAATACAAAAAATGGTGAACTCTCTGGTAGTTGAGAGTTCTGTGTGTGGATATGAGTTGCGCGCATGTTTATTATTCACAACATGACATACATGTAATGTTACAACTGTGCACTCAAATACAGAAAATGGAGAACTACTTGGTAGTAGAGAGTTCTGTGTGGTGAGATGAGTTGCGCGCGTGTTTAATGTTCACAACATCACATACATGTATTGTTACAACTGTGCACTCAAATACAGAAAATGGTGAACTACCTGGTAGTTGAGAGTTCTGTGTGGTGAGATGAGTGGCGCTCGTGTTTAATATTTACAACATGACATACATGTAATGTTACAACTCTGCTCTCAAATACAGCAAATGCTGAACTACCTGGTACTACACTGAGAGTTCTCTGTGTGGAGATGAATTGAGCCGTGTTTAATATTTACAACATCACATACATGTATTGTTACCACTGTACACTGAATTACAAAAAATGCTGAACTACCTGGTTTTACAGTTAGAGTTCTGTGTTGTGAGATGAGTGGCGCGCGTGTTTAATGTTTACAACATCACATACATGTTTTGTTACAACTCCACACTGAATTACAAAAATTGCTGAACTACCTGGTATTCCACTGAGCGTTCTGTGTGTTGAGATAAGTGGTGCACATGTTTAACATTCACAACGTGACATACATGTATTGTTACAACTTTGCAGTCAAATACAGAAAATGCTGAACTACCTGGTATTGCACTGAGGGTTCTGTGTGTTGAGATGAGTGGCGCGCATGTTTATTATTCACAACATGACATACATGTAATATTGCAACTGTGCACTCAAATACAAAAAATGGTGAACTATCTGGTAGTTCAGAGTTCTGTGTGGTGAGATGAGCTGCGCTCGTGTTTAATATTTACAACATGACATACATGTAATGTTACAACTGTGCTCACAAATACAGCAAATGCTGAACTACCTGTTACTACACTGAGAGTTCTTTGTGTGGATATGAGTTGCGCGCATGTTTATTATTCACAACATGACATACATGTAATGTTACAACTGTGCAGTCAAATACAGAAAATGGTGAACTACTTGGTAGTAGAGAGTTCTGTGTGGTGAGATGAGTTGCGCGCGTGTTTAATGTTCACAGCATCACATAGATGTATTGTTACAACTGTACACTGACTTACAAAAAATGCTGAATTACCTGGTTTTACAGTTAGAGTTCTGTGTTGTGAGATGAGTTGCGCGCATGTTTATTATTCACAACATGACATACATGTAATGTTACAACTGTGCACTCAAATACAGAAAATGGTGAATTACCTGGTAGTTGAGAGTTCTGTGTGGTGAGATGAGTGGCGCTCGTGTTTAATATTTACAACATGACATACATGTAATGTTACAACTCTGCTCTCAAATACAGCAAATGCTGAACTACCTGGTACTACACTGAGAGTTCTGTGTGTGGATATGAGTTGCGCGCATGTTTATTATTCACAACATGACATACATGTAATGTTACAACTGTGCACTCAAATACAGAAAATGGTGAACTACTTGGTAGTAGAGAGTTCTGTGTGGTGAGATGAGTTGCGCGCGTGTTTAATGTTCACAGCATCACATAGATGTATTGTTACAACTGTACACTGACTTACAAAAAATGCTGAACTACCTGGTTTTACAGTTAGAGTTCTGTGTTGTGAGATGAGTTGCGTGCATGTTTATTATTCACAACATGACATACATGTAATGTTACAACTGTGCACTCAAATACAGAAAATGGTGAACTACCTGGTAGTTGAGAGTTCTGTGTGGTGAGATGAGTGGCGCTCGTGTTTAATATTTACATCATGACATACATGTAATGTTACAACTCTGCTCTCAAATACAGCAAATGCTGAACTACCTGGTACTACACTGAGAGTTCTCTGTGTGGAGATGAATTGAGCCGTGTTTAATATTTACAACATCACATACATGTATTGTTACCACTGTACACTGAATTACAAAAAATGCTGAACTACCTGGTTTTACAGTTAGAGTTCTGTGTTGTGAGATGAGTGGCGCACGTGTTTAATGTTTACAACATCACATACATGTTTTGTTACAACTCCACACTGAATTACAAAAATTGCTGAACTACCTGGTATTCCACTGAGCGTTCTGTGTGTTGAGATAAGTGGTGCACATGTTTAACATTCACAACGTGACATACATGTAATGTTACAACTTTGCAGTCAAATACAGAAAATGCTGAACTACCTGGTATTGCACTGAGGGTTCTGTGTGTTGAGATGAGTGGCGCGCATGTTTATTATTCACAACATGACATACATGTAATATTGCAACTGTGCACTCAAATACAAAAAATGGTGAACTATCTGGTAGTTGAGAGTTCTGTGTGGTGAGATGAGTGGCGCTCGTGTTTAATATTTACAACATGACATACATATAATGTTACAACTCTGCCCTCAAATACAGCAAATGCTGAACTACCTGTTACTACACTGAGAGTTCTTTGTGTGGGTTAGGGTTAGGAGTTGGGGTTAGAACACTTGGACAAGTAAGGCGTAGGCTTAGGGTTGGTTTTGGGTTTGGGATTAGGGTCGGAGTAAAGGTTGGGGGGTTGGGTTTAAGGGGTTAAGGTAAGGTTGGGGTTAGGTTTGGGGATGGGGTAGGGGGTATGGGTTGGACTTGGGGCTGGGGTTAGGTTTAGGAGTGGGGTTAGGGGTGGGGTTAGGTTTAGGAAAGGGATTAAGGGTTAGGGAGCCGCCCCTTGCAACTACATCCTCGCAGGTCCCAGTGTAAGGCACGGTCCATCCTACGTCATTGTTATGACCAATCTATCTTAGATTGAGACCCAATGGTTGTTTGGTATTAAGTTTGTAGATCCATTTTCGTTCTTCCTTCTGTCGTTGTTGTGTTGTCCAGGTTGGGTTGAGTGTGAAATTTTTGGCCAACACCATGATGTTCTTGGGTGCCCCTCCCTGTAATGGGTTTATGGGGTAATTAAGTTTAAGTGCGAGATCCAATGTGTAAGTATGCTGTGGGCTGTTTCTGTTGTCCAGTGTATGTGGTCTCTATCTGTGGTAAAATCCCTGTCCGGAAGTGGAGGGATGTATTGGTGGTTCCTTTTGATGTAATCGTTTGTTAGTCTTAGGTTGGTTATTTCAGAAGTCGGTAAGGTCTTGGAAAAGTTGATAATGGGGATGTAAATGTTCGCTGTAGGGAAGGTCTCTTTTGCTTTTTTAATTGCTTTTTGTATTTGCTTGACTGTAGTTTCTTTTGGTTTCTGTTGTTTGCTGTTGATGCCCAGGGAAATAATGACTGTTTGGACCTGGCAGTGGATCTGTGTTTTGTTGAGTATGTCCTCCAGATGAAGGAAGGTAGCCCCCGGGTAACTGTCAATTTGTATATGTTGGTGGTCGAATGGTGCAATCCTACTCAGGTTAGAGTCTCCCAAGATGAGGGTTGGTTTGAATACAGCCAGGGTCCAGGATTTTTTATTTGATGTATTGGGGTGTCTGGTGACCCTGGTGGGTAGGTTTCCGGAGATATGTGTTGGTTCCTGTAATGTTGTTTGGGGTAATGTAGTCTGGGGATGTAGTGTAGTAGGTGATGGTGTAGGTCGAGTCTGTGTAGTATGTTGTGTCATCAGGGTTTGTATCGGCTGTGGGGCGGTAGTCCGAGTAGTGTAGGTTTCTGTAGGATGAGTCCTTTGTGGTAGTGGAGTAAGTTGAATAGCACGTGGTATGATTGGAGAGAGATTGGGGGTGACAGCAGGGAAAGCATCCTCTGGTGTCAATTCATCCAGTGTAGTATGGGGTGGCGTAGGTCGAGTCTGTGTAGTGTGTTGTGTCATCAGAGTTTGTATCGGCTGTGGGGCGGTGGTCCGGGTAGTGTTGGTTTCTGTAGGATGGGTCCTTTGTGGTAGTGGAGTAAGTTGAATAGCGTGTGGTATGATCGGAGAGAGATTGGGGGTGACAGCAGGGAAAGCATCCTCTGGTGTCAATTCATCCAGTGTAATAAGTTCTGCTAGTTGTGGGGTAGAGGTTTGTGTCTGAGTGGAGGTTAGATCCAGGGCTACGTCCGTTTGTGTTTGTATAGTGGTGGTGGTATTTCCGTCCATCCTAGTTGGGTGGTGTCTTTGCGGTGGAGGGTCTGAAGTGGTGTCGGTGTCACCAAGGTTAGGGTTGTGAATCTCCAGCTGGGTTTCACTGTCATCTGGAAGGGCTCCAACATATGCTGAGACCAACCCTTTTGCATACGTGAGTGTGGAATCTTTAAGCCTTCTTCCACGGTTCTGTTTGGCCCTCAGTGCTGCCCTATTAAAGAGGTTTTGCCAGTCTTTGGGATTCTTGGTCATAAGAAGGTCCAGTTGTAGGTCCAGAGAGTCAGTGTAGTGGTCCTGTAAGATAAGCAGGGTAGTGTGGGCCCAGTTTTTTGCATTGCCTTGTATTAGGTCCCTAATCTTGTCATTGGGTAGAGCTGGTTTGATGTTATTAGTGATGTAATTCGCCATACGGGTGATGGTGGGTGGTTCGATTGTTTTGTTATCTTCTGTAATGTTGTGTAGGTGGTGTACAAGGGAAATCACTCTGTAAATGATATTAGTGATTTCCTTTTCCTCCGGGTCCAAAATGGGGTTGTCGTTGTTGGGTTGTGTTTGTTTCCTGTATTGTGCACGGTTGCGTGCGTGAGGTTGTTGTTGAGGAAATTGTTGTTGGACCGAGGAATGACGGAAGTGCTGGTAGAGGCTTCCCGCATATGTAGTTCCCTGCGGGGCCGGTGCTGCCACTGCTTGGGCGTAGGTTTTGCGTTGTTTGTTATTTTGAGGTTCGTAAGATGTGTATCTCTTGTTAGGTAAGTTGTAGTTTTGTGTTCTGTGTGTTGTGTAATTCCTGTCAGTAGTTTGATATGTGTATTCATGTCTTTCAACAGGTGGAAGGCGACGGCGGCGGCGGTTATAGCGCACCACGGTCCAATCTTCTTCATTTGTCATGGTGTGTTGGATGAGGTAAGTATGTGTCTTTGATGAGGTAAGTATGTGTCTTTTTTAGGGTGAGGTAAGTATGTGTCCTTTTTTAGGGTGAGGTAAGTATGTGTATTTTTTAATATTTTTATATCTCTTTTAGTATTTTTAATTTTTTTTTTTTTTTTTTTTTTTTTTTTTTTGTATATTTCTTTTTTATAATTTTTTTGTGTATTACACTTTTAGTGTAGGTTAATATGAATAATGTCTTGTAAGCAAGCCGATTGCGACGCGTTTCGATTCTATCGAGAATCTTCTTCAGGCAGGCTTGCTAAAAAACTGTGCACAAAGGTAAGTAGAGAGAGCTGTGTATCCGTCTTGTGGCTGGAGAGAAATGTGAGTGGGTCTGGGAGAGCTCCCTCTTATATAGAGGCTGGTGGCTCCTCCCATCGGTATTCCAGTAGCCCTCGAAAACGATGTTAGAAATCGATAAACAAAATGTGGATGTATGTTAGACTGTATCTATAAGTAAGTAAGTGTTGTGAATGATTTTGGTAATAGTAAAACAATGTTTTTATACAGATTAAGATCTATATTAGAATAAAATGATAAATCAGTAATCCAGTTATTCTCGAAAACGAAAATGAAGTGTGATAGTTTGTTCAATTGTGTATCTCTGTTGGTAAGTGTTGTAAAGGTTTTAATAATAGCAAAGAGGTGTCTTTATGTATCTTGATCTTCAAGTAAATAGGAATTAAGATAAAGGTAAAGAATGGTTTTCTTAAAGTTCTCGATATCGATAACCGAAATCGATAACGAGGTGTGACAGATTATTATGATGTATTTCCTGTTAGTAAGTGTTGTAAGGGTTTTGATATTAGTAGAAAAAAAGTGTCTTTATGTATTTTGATCTCCAAGTAAGGAAAAAGTAATTTAATATGTATCGGTTTTACAGAAATTGTCGATATCGATGATCAAAATCGATAAATGAAGTGTGGCGTTTGTTGTAATGTGTATCCCTGTTAGTAAGAGTTGCGTGACAGTATATTATTTTGTATTCTTGTCTCAGTAGGTATTGTAAATAATTTTAGATGATAATAAAAATGTTTTGAAGTATAAAAGAATGTCTAGGTATGTAATGTGTGATGTCTCAGTTTTCCCACAGATCTCGAAACCGATGGTCGGAATCTAGAAACGGAGTCGGCTGTATGTAAGGGTGTAGCTATGTCTCAGTAAAGATTGTAAGTTGTTTTAATGATAGTAAACATGTCTAAAAGTATCAATTGATATCTGAATAATTGGTGAAACGGTTTTCCAGTCAATCTCGCAGTTGATCAAACAAAATTCGGTAGGAGGAAAACTGGCTGGTTAGGAGTTGGGGTTAGAACACTTGGACAAGTAAGGCGTAGGCTTAGGGTTGGTTTTGGGTTTGGGATTAGGGTCGGAGTAAAGGTTGGGGGGTTGGGTTTAAGGGGTTAAGGTAAGGTTGGGGTTAGGTTTGGGGATGGGGTAGGGGGTATGGGTTGGACTTGGGGCTGGGGTTAGGTTTAGGAGTGGGGTTAGGGGTGGGGTTAGGTTTAGGAAAGGGATTAAGGGTTAGGGAGCCGCCCCTTGCAACTACATCCTCGCAGGTCCCAGTGTAAGGCACGGTCCCTAGGGTTAGGGTTAGGGTTAGGGTTAGGGTTAGGTTAGGGGAATCCTGTGTCCTTTTTGGCGCACAGGTTAGGCACGGGCCTTGCAGCGGTTCACCTCCCCTCCAGTAAAGACCAAGCACACACAGTCACAATCCCCCTGAGACGCTCCAACAATCCTACAGTTCACTATCCCATCCATACACCATCAAGCATCAACATTCCCTCATCCATGTCCCTACACCGTGCACACCACACTATTACATTCCCTCCCCGCTAGCTACATTGGCTATTTTAGCCTTAAATATCAATATTAGCTAATTTAGCTTTAAATCTTCCCACTAGCTAGAATGGCTTTCTTAGCCGTACATACATCAGTTAGCTTTTTTTAGCGTTTAGATAAACAGTTGGGCCTAAGCCCAACTGTGGGTCAAAAAATTATTCACCTTTTGTGTACACTTTACCTTAACCAAGTAGTCATTCAGGTAAGTATGCTAGCAAACTTAGCTTAGCAGGCCCATGTTGCAACGTTTCGATAGCTTGTTGTATCTTCATCAGGCGTGGGCTCTTGAATGAGGTGAATCTGCCCTGTCCTTCCCTTTTATAGTCTCGGGGCAATGTGATTTTCTTAATCGTCTTTTTTCTTTTCTTGCAGGTTTTTCAGGTCAAAGAAGACTCCCGGATGGTAAGTATGGCTCCCATGGGTAGGTATAAATCTTTTTGATTTAACATCCATTTTTTAGGTTTAATAAGTAGTTATTTTACTTTAATATCAACTTTTTGTGTTTTATCAACTTTTTGTGTTTAATAGCTCTTTTGGCTTTCTCCTATAATTACCCTAGGTTAATATGCATCTTTTGTGCATATTTCCAGTTCGCCCCATGTTTCTTTTGGGGGTTAGCATACACTTTTTTGTGTTGCATACACTTTTTTGTGTTTAATATCAACTTTTTGTGTTTAATAGCTCTTTTAGCTTTCTCCTATAGTTATTCTAGGTCAATATGCATCTTTTGTGCATATTACCAGTTCGCCCCATGTTTCTTTTGGGGGTTAGCATACACTTTTTTGTGTTGCATACACTTTTTTGTGTTTAGTTAAATACCTTTTTTGGGGGGTTAGCCAATACTCGGGCTTAGTCTTTTTGTCCTCTTTAGCCAATCCTTTTTTAGGAGTAGTATACACATTTTGTGTATTTTTCAGTTAGCTTTTTATAGCTTCAAATACCTTTTTGGGTTTAACTTATTAGAATTAGGGAAGGCAGATTTAGCTTAAGGGCAGTAGTGTAGCTACCTCTGTGGGGTTAGTCTCCCAGTTAGGGGGTTAATTATGCGCTAAATTTGGGGTTCAGATTGGGGTAAAATATCGTTATGGAGTTAGGTTATGTTTAGAGTTTGAATTTGGTTTAGCTACCTAGTTAAGGTTAGCTTCCCAATTGGGATTCGAGGTGGGTTAAATTAAATTTAGTGTTCAAATTGGAATTAGCTGCCAGTTATGGGCTTAGTTATCCAATGACTTAGCCAATTTAGGTTTCAAATTATAGCTACCTGTAGTTGAGGTTAGCTTTAGCATAGGTTTAGGACTAAGAAAGTGAGACCCCCTTTGGGCATAGACAAGCAGATCTGTCGGGTGCCTTTGCCATCAGACCGGCAGATCCGTGTAGGCTAGGACCCCCAGAGAGGCAGATCCGCATACAGGCACTGGCAAGATTAGGTTAGGGGAATCCTGTGTCCTTTTTGGCGCACAGGTTAGGCACGGGCCTTGCAGCGGTTCACCTCCCCTCCAGTAAAGACCAAGCACACACAGTCACAATCCCCCTGAGACGCTCCAACAATCCTACAGTTCACTATCCCATCCATACACCATCAAGCATCAACATTCCCTCATCCATGTCCCTACACCGTGCACACCACACTATTACATTCCCTCCCCGCTAGCTACATTGGCTATTTTAGCCTTAAATATCAATATTAGCTAATTTAGCTTTAAATCTTCCCACTAGCTAGAATGGCTTTCTTAGCCGTACATACATCAGTTAGCTTTTTTTAGCGTTTAGATAAACAGTTGGGCCTAAGCCCAACTGTGGGTCAAAAAATTATTCACCTTTTGTGTACACTTTACCTTAACCAAGTAGTCATTCAGGTAAGTATGCTAGCAAACTTAGCTTAGCAGGCCCATGTTGCAACGTTTCGATAGCTTGTTGTATCTTCATCAGGCGTGGGCTCTTGAATGAGGTGAATCTGCCCTGTCCTTCCCTTTTATAGTCTCGGGGCAATGTGATTTTCTTAATCGTCTTTTTTCTTTTCTTGCAGGTTTTTCAGGTCAAAGAAGACTCCCGGATGGTAAGTATGGCTCCCATGGGTAGGTATAAATCTTTTTGATTTAACATCCATTTTTTAGGTTTAATAAGTAGTTATTTTACTTTAATATCAACTTTTTGTGTTTTATCAACTTTTTGTGTTTAATAGCTCTTTTGGCTTTCTCCTATAATTACCCTAGGTTAATATGCATCTTTTGTGCATATTTCCAGTTCGCCCCATGTTTCTTTTGGGGGTTAGCATACACTTTTTTGTGTTGCATACACTTTTTTGTGTTTAATATCAACTTTTTGTGTTTAATAGCTCTTTTAGCTTTCTCCTATAGTTATTCTAGGTCAATATGCATCTTTTGTGCATATTACCAGTTCGCCCCATGTTTCTTTTGGGGGTTAGCATACACTTTTTTGTGTTGCATACACTTTTTTGTGTTTAGTTAAATACCTTTTTTGGGGGGTTAGCCAATACTCGGGCTTAGTCTTTTTGTCCTCTTTAGCCAATCCTTTTTTAGGAGTAGTATACACATTTTGTGTATTTTTCAGTTAGCTTTTTATAGCTTCAAATACCTTTTTGGGTTTAACTTATTAGAATTAGGGAAGGCAGATTTAGCTTAAGGGCAGTAGTGTAGCTACCTCTGTGGGGTTAGTCTCCCAGTTAGGGGGTTAATTATGCGCTAAATTTGGGGTTCAGATTGGGGTAAAATATCGTTATGGAGTTAGGTTATGTTTAGAGTTTGAATTTGGTTTAGCTACCTAGTTAAGGTTAGCTTCCCAATTGGGATTCGAGGTGGGTTAAATTAAATTTAGTGTTCAAATTGGAATTAGCTGCCAGTTATGGGCTTAGTTATCCAATGACTTAGCCAATTTAGGTTTCAAATTATAGCTACCTGTAGTTGAGGTTAGCTTTAGCATAGGTTTAGGACTAAGAAAGTGAGACCCCCTTTGGGCATAGACAAGCAGATCTGTCGGGTGCCTTTGCCATCAGACCGGCAGATCCGTGTAGGCTAGGACCCCCAGAGAGGCAGATCCGCATACAGGCACTGGCAAGATTAGGTTAGGGGAATCCTGTGTCCTTTTTGGCGCACAGGTTAGGCACGGGCCTTGCAGCGGTTCACCTCCCCTCCAGTAAAGACCAAGCACACACAGTCACAATCCCCCTGAGACGCTCCAACAATCCTACAGTTCACTATCCCATCCATACACCATCAAGCATCAACATTCCCTCATCCATGTCCCTACACCGTGCACACCACACTATTACATTCCCTCCCCGCTAGCTACATTGGCTATTTTAGCCTTAAATATCAATATTAGCTAATTTAGCTTTAAATCTTCCCACTAGCTAGAATGGCTTTCTTAGCCGTACATACATCAGTTAGCTTTTTTTAGCGTTTAGATAAACAGTTGGGCCTAAGCCCAACTGTGGGTCAAAAAATTATTCACCTTTTGTGTACACTTTACCTTAACCAAGTAGTCATTCAGGTAAGTATGCTAGCAAACTTAGCTTAGCAGGCCCATGTTGCAACGTTTCGATAGCTTGTTGTATCTTCATCAGGCGTGGGCTCTTGAATGAGGTGAATCTGCCCTGTCCTTCCCTTTTATAGTCTCGGGGCAATGTGATTTTCTTAATCGTCTTTTTTCTTTTCTTGCAGGTTTTTCAGGTCAAAGAAGACTCCCGGATGGTAAGTATGGCTCCCATGGGTAGGTATAAATCTTTTTGATTTAACATCCATTTTTTAGGTTTAATAAGTAGTTATTTTACTTTAATATCAACTTTTTGTGTTTTATCAACTTTTTGTGTTTAATAGCTCTTTTGGCTTTCTCCTATAATTACCCTAGGTTAATATGCATCTTTTGTGCATATTTCCAGTTCGCCCCATGTTTCTTTTGGGGGTTAGCATACACTTTTTTGTGTTGCATACACTTTTTTGTGTTTAATATCAACTTTTTGTGTTTAATAGCTCTTTTAGCTTTCTCCTATAGTTATTCTAGGTCAATATGCATCTTTTGTGCATATTACCAGTTCGCCCCATGTTTCTTTTGGGGGTTAGCATACACTTTTTTGTGTTGCATACACTTTTTTGTGTTTAGTTAAATACCTTTTTTGGGGGGTTAGCCAATACTCGGGCTTAGTCTTTTTGTCCTCTTTAGCCAATCCTTTTTTAGGAGTAGTATACACATTTTGTGTATTTTTCAGTTAGCTTTTTATAGCTTCAAATACCTTTTTGGGTTTAACTTATTAGAATTAGGGAAGGCAGATTTAGCTTAAGGGCAGTAGTGTAGCTACCTCTGTGGGGTTAGTCTCCCAGTTAGGGGGTTAATTATGCGCTAAATTTGGGGTTCAGATTGGGGTAAAATATCGTTATGGAGTTAGGTTATGTTTAGAGTTTGAATTTGGTTTAGCTACCTAGTTAAGGTTAGCTTCCCAATTGGGATTCGAGGTGGGTTAAATTAAATTTAGTGTTCAAATTGGAATTAGCTGCCAGTTATGGGCTTAGTTATCCAATGACTTAGCCAATTTAGGTTTCAAATTATAGCTACCTGTAGTTGAGGTTAGCTTTAGCATAGGTTTAGGACTAAGAAAGTGAGACCCCCTTTGGGCATAGACAAGCAGATCTGTCGGGTGCCTTTGCCATCAGACCGGCAGATCCGTGTAGGCTAGGACCCCCAGAGAGGCAGATCCGCATACAGGCACTGGCAAGATTAGGTTAGGGGAATCCTGTGTCCTTTTTGGCGCACAGGTTAGGCACGGGCCTTGCAGCGGTTCACCTCCCCTCCAGTAAAGACCAAGCACACACAGTCACAATCCCCCTGAGACGCTCCAACAATCCTACAGTTCACTATCCCATCCATACACCATCAAGCATCAACATTCCCTCATCCATGTCCCTACACCGTGCACACCACACTATTACATTCCCTCCCCGCTAGCTACATTGGCTATTTTAGCCTTAAATATCAATATTAGCTAATTTAGCTTTAAATCTTCCCACTAGCTAGAATGGCTTTCTTAGCCGTACATACATCAGTTAGCTTTTTTTAGCGTTTAGATAAACAGTTGGGCCTAAGCCCAACTGTGGGTCAAAAAATTATTCACCTTTTGTGTACACTTTACCTTAACCAAGTAGTCATTCAGGTAAGTATGCTAGCAAACTTAGCTTAGCAGGCCCATGTTGCAACGTTTCGATAGCTTGTTGTATCTTCATCAGGCGTGGGCTCTTGAATGAGGTGAATCTGCCCTGTCCTTCCCTTTTATAGTCTCGGGGCAATGTGATTTTCTTAATCGTCTTTTTTCTTTTCTTGCAGGTTTTTCAGGTCAAAGAAGACTCCCGGATGGTAAGTATGGCTCCCATGGGTAGGTATAAATCTTTTTTAATTTAACATCCATTTTTTAGGTTTAATAAGTAGTTATTTTACTTTAATATCAACTTTTTGTGTTTTATCAACTTTTTGTGTTTAATAGCTCTTTTGGCTTTCTCCTATAATTACCCTAGGTTAATATGCATCTTTTGTGCATATTTCCAGTTCGCCCCATGTTTCTTTTGGGGGTTAGCATACACTTTTTTGTGTTGCATACACTTTTTTGTGTTTAATATCAACTTTTTGTGTTTAATAGCTCTTTTAGCTTTCTCCTATAGTTATTCTAGGTCAATATGCATCTTTTGTGCATATTACCAGTTCGCCCCATGTTTCTTTTGGGGGTTAGCATACACTTTTTTGTGTTGCATACACTTTTTTGTGTTTAGTTAAATACCTTTTTTGGGGGGTTAGCCAATACTCGGGCTTAGTCTTTTTGTCCTCTTTAGCCAATCCTTTTTTAGGAGTAGTATACACATTTTGTGTATTTTTCAGTTAGCTTTTTATAGCTTCAAATACCTTTTTGGGTTTAACTTATTAGAATTAGGGAAGGCAGATTTAGCTTAAGGGCAGTAGTGTAGCTACCTCTGTGGGGTTAGTCTCCCAGTTAGGGGGTTAATTATGCGCTAAATTTGGGGTTCAGATTGGGGTAAAATATCGTTATGGAGTTAGGTTATGTTTAGAGTTTGAATTTGGTTTAGCTACCTAGTTAAGGTTAGCTTCCCAATTGGGATTCGAGGTGGGTTAAATTAAATTTAGTGTTCAAATTGGAATTAGCTGCCAGTTATGGGCTTAGTTATCCAATGACTTAGCCAATTTAGGTTTCAAATTATAGCTACCTGTAGTTGAGGTTAGCTTTAGCATAGGTTTAGGACTAAGAAAGTGAGACCCCCTTTGGGCATAGACAAGCAGATCTGTCGGGTGCCTTTGCCATCAGACCGGCAGATCCGTGTAGGCTAGGACCCCCAGAGAGGCAGATCCGCATACAGGCACTGGCAAGATTAGGTTAGGGGAATCCTGTGTCCTTTTTGGCGCACAGGTTAGGCACGGGCCTTGCAGTGGTTCACCTCCCCTCCAGTAAAGACCAAGCACACACAGTCACAATCCCCCTGAGACGCTCCAACAATCCTACAGTTCACTATCCCATCCATACACCATCAAGCATCAACATTCCCTCATCCATGTCCCTACACCGTGCACACCACACTATTACATTCCCTCCCCGCTAGCTACATTGGCTATTTTAGCCTTAAATATCAATATTAGCTAATTTAGCTTTAAATCTTCCCACTAGCTAGAATGGCTTTCTTAGCCGTACATACATCAGTTAGCTTTTTTTAGCGTTTAGATAAACAGTTGGGCCTAAGCCCAACTGTGGGTCAAAAAATTATTCACCTTTTGTGTACACTTTACCTTAACCAAGTAGTCATTCAGGTAAGTATGCTAGCAAACTTAGCTTAGCAGGCCCATGTTGCAACGTTTCGATAGCTTGTTGTATCTTCATCAGGCGTGGGCTCTTGAATGAGGTGAATCTGCCCTGTCCTTCCCTTTTATAGTCTCGGGGCAATGTGATTTTCTTAATCGTCTTTTTTCTTTTCTTGCAGGTTTTTCAGGTCAAAGAAGACTCCCGGATGGTAAGTATGGCTCCCATGGGTAGGTATAAATCTTTTTGATTTAACATCCATTTTTTAGGTTTAATAAGTAGTTATTTTACTTTAATATCAACTTTTTGTGTTTTATCAACTTTTTGTGTTTAATAGCTCTTTTGGCTTTCTCCTATAATTACCCTAGGTTAATATGCATCTTTTGTGCATATTTCCAGTTCGCCCCATGTTTCTTTTGGGGGTTAGCATACACTTTTTTGTGTTGCATACACTTTTTTGTGTTTAATATCAACTTTTTGTGTTTAATAGCTCTTTTAGCTTTCTCCTATAGTTATTCTAGGTCAATATGCATCTTTTGTGCATATTACCAGTTCGCCCCATGTTTCTTTTGGGGGTTAGCATACACTTTTTTGTGTTGCATACACTTTTTTGTGTTTAGTTAAATACCTTTTTTGGGGGGTTAGCCAATACTCGGGCTTAGTCTTTTTGTCCTCTTTAGCCAATCCTTTTTTAGGAGTAGTATACACATTTTGTGTATTTTTCAGTTAGCTTTTTATAGCTTCAAATACCTTTTTGGGTTTAACTTATTAGAATTAGGGAAGGCAGATTTAGCTTAAGGGCAGTAGTGTAGCTACCTCTGTGGGGTTAGTCTCCCAGTTAGGGGGTTAATTATGCGCTAAATTTGGGGTTCAGATTGGGGTAAAATATCGTTATGGAGTTAGGTTATGTTTAGAGTTTGAATTTGGTTTAGCTACCTAGTTAAGGTTAGCTTCCCAATTGGGATTCGAGGTGGGTTAAATTAAATTTAGTGTTCAAATTGGAATTAGCTGCCAGTTATGGGCTTAGTTATCCAATGACTTAGCCAATTTAGGTTTCAAATTATAGCTACCTGTAGTTGAGGTTAGCTTTAGCATAGGTTTAGGACTAAGAAAGTGAGACCCCCTTTGGGCATAGACAAGCAGATCTGTCGGGTGCCTTTGCCATCAGACCGGCAGATCCGTGTAGGCTAGGACCCCCAGAGAGGCAGATCCGCATACAGGCACTGGCAAGATTAGGTTAGGGGAATCCTGTGTCCTTTTTGGCGCACAGGTTAGGCACGGGCCTTGCAGCGGTTCACCTCCCCTCCAGTAAAGACCAAGCACACACAGTCACAATCCCCCTGAGACGCTCCAACAATCCTACAGTTCACTATCCCATCCATACACCATCAAGCATCAACATTCCCTCATCCATGTCCCTACACCGTGCACACCACACTATTACATTCCCTCCCCGCTAGCTACATTGGCTATTTTAGCCTTAAATATCAATATTAGCTAATTTAGCTTTAAATCTTCCCACTAGCTAGAATGGCTTTCTTAGCCGTACATACATCAGTTAGCTTTTTTTAGCGTTTAGATAAACAGTTGGGCCTAAGCCCAACTGTGGGTCAAAAAATTATTCACCTTTTGTGTACACTTTACCTTAACCAAGTAGTCATTCAGGTAAGTATGCTAGCAAACTTAGCTTAGCAGGCCCATGTTGCAACGTTTCGATAGCTTGTTGTATCTTCATCAGGCGTGGGCTCTTGAATGAGGTGAATCTGCCCTGTCCTTCCCTTTTATAGTCTCGGGGCAATGTGATTTTCTTAATCGTCTTTTTTCTTTTCTTGCAGGTTTTTCAGGTCAAAGAAGACTCCCGGATGGTAAGTATGGCTCCCATGGGTAGGTATAAATCTTTTTGATTTAACATCCATTTTTTAGGTTTAATAAGTAGTTATTTTACTTTAATATCAACTTTTTGTGTTTTATCAACTTTTTGTGTTTAATAGCTCTTTTGGCTTTCTCCTATAATTACCCTAGGTTAATATGCATCTTTTGTGCATATTTCCAGTTCGCCCCATGTTTCTTTTGGGGGTTAGCATACACTTTTTTGTGTTGCATACACTTTTTTGTGTTTAGTTAAATACCTTTTTTGGGGGGTTAGCCAATACTCGGGCTTAGTCTTTTTGTCCTCTTTAGCCAATCCTTTTTTAGGAGTAGTATACACATTTTGTGTATTTTTCAGTTAGCTTTTTATAGCTTCAAATACCTTTTTGGGTTTAACTTATTAGAATTAGGGAAGGCAGATTTAGCTTAAGGGCAGTAGTGTAGCTACCTCTGTGGGGTTAGTCTCCCAGTTAGGGGGTTAATTATGCGCTAAATTTGGGGTTCAGATTGGGGTAAAATATCGTTATGGAGTTAGGTTATGTTTAGAGTTTGAATTTGGTTTAGCTACCTAGTTAAGGTTAGCTTCCCAATTGGGATTCGAGGTGGGTTAAATTAAATTTAGTGTTCAAATTGGAATTAGCTGCCAGTTATGGGCTTAGTTATCCAATGACTTAGCCAATTTAGGTTTCAAATTATAGCTACCTGTAGTTGAGGTTAGCTTTAGCATAGGTTTAGGACTAAGAAAGTGAGACCCCCTTTGGGCATAGACAAGCAGATCTGTCGGGTGCCTTTGCCATCAGACCGGCAGATCCGTGTAGGCTAGGACCCCCAGAGAGGCAGATCCGCATACAGGCACTGGCAAGATTAGGTTAGGGGAATCCTGTGTCCTTTTTGGCGCACAGGTTAGGCACGGGCCTTGCAGCGGTTCACCTCCCCTCCAGTAAAGACCAAGCACACACAGTCACAATCCCCCTGAGACGCTCCAACAATCCTACAGTTCACTATCCCATCCATACACCATCAAGCATCAACATTCCCTCATCCATGTCCCTACACCGTGCACACCACACTATTACATTCCCTCCCCGCTAGCTACATTGGCTATTTTAGCCTTAAATATCAATATTAGCTAATTTAGCTTTAAATCTTCCCACTAGCTAGAATGGCTTTCTTAGCCGTACATACATCAGTTAGCTTTTTTTAGCGTTTAGATAAACAGTTGGGCCTAAGCCCAACTGTGGGTCAAAAAATTATTCACCTTTTGTGTACACTTTACCTTAACCAAGTAGTCATTCAGGTAAGTATGCTAGCAAACTTAGCTTAGCAGGCCCATGTTGCAACGTTTCGATAGCTTGTTGTATCTTCATCAGGCGTGGGCTCTTGAATGAGGTGAATCTGCCCTGTCCTTCCCTTTTATAGTCTCGGGGCAATGTGATTTTCTTAATCGTCTTTTTTCTTTTCTTGCAGGTTTTTCAGGTCAAAGAAGACTCCCGGATGGTAAGTATGGCTCCCATGGGTAGGTATAAATCTTTTTGATTTAACATCCATTTTTTAGGTTTAATAAGTAGTTATTTTACTTTAATATCAACTTTTTGTGTTTTATCAACTTTTTGTGTTTAATAGCTCTTTTGGCTTTCTCCTATAATTACCCTAGGTTAATATGCATCTTTTGTGCATATTTCCAGTTCGCCCCATGTTTCTTTTGGGGGTTAGCATACACTTTTTTGTGTTGCATACACTTTTTTGTGTTTAGTTAAATACCTTTTTTGGGGGGTTAGCCAATACTCGGGCTTAGTCTTTTTGTCCTCTTTAGCCAATCCTTTTTTAGGAGTAGTATACACATTTTGTGTATTTTTCAGTTAGCTTTTTATAGCTTCAAATACCTTTTTGGGTTTAACTTATTAGAATTAGGGAAGGCAGATTTAGCTTAAGGGCAGTAGTGTAGCTACCTCTGTGGGGTTAGTCTCCCAGTTAGGGGGTTAATTATGCGCTAAATTTGGGGTTCAGATTGGGGTAAAATATCGTTATGGAGTTAGGTTATGTTTAGAGTTTGAATTTGGTTTAGCTACCTAGTTAAGGTTAGCTTCCCAATTGGGATTCGAGGTGGGTTAAATTAAATTTAGTGTTCAAATTGGAATTAGCTGCCAGTTATGGGCTTAGTTATCCAATGACTTAGCCAATTTAGGTTTCAAATTATAGCTACCTGTAGTTGAGGTTAGCTTTAGCATAGGTTTAGGACTAAGAAAGTGAGACCCCCTTTGGGCATAGACAAGCAGATCTGTCGGGTGCCTTTGCCATCAGACCGGCAGATCCGTGTAGGCTAGGACCCCCAGAGAGGCAGATCCGCATACAGGCACTGGCAAGATTAGGTTAGGGGAATCCTGTGTCCTTTTTGGCGCACAGGTTAGGCACGGGCCTTGCAGCGGTTCACCTCCCCTCCAGTAAAGACCAAGCACACACAGTCACAATCCCCCTGAGACGCTCCAACAATCCTACAGTTCACTATCCCATCCATACACCATCAAGCATCAACATTCCCTCATCCATGTCCCTACACCGTGCACACCACACTATTACATTCCCTCCCCGCTAGCTACATTGGCTATTTTAGCCTTAAATATCAATATTAGCTAATTTAGCTTTAAATCTTCCCACTAGCTAGAATGGCTTTCTTAGCCGTACATACATCAGTTAGCTTTTTTTAGCGTTTAGATAAACAGTTGGGCCTAAGCCCAACTGTGGGTCAAAAAATTATTCACCTTTTGTGTACACTTTACCTTAACCAAGTAGTCATTCAGGTAAGTATGCTAGCAAACTTAGCTTAGCAGGCCCATGTTGCAACGTTTCGATAGCTTGTTGTATCTTCATCAGGCGTGGGCTCTTGAATGAGGTGAATCTGCCCTGTCCTTCCCTTTTATAGTCTCGGGGCAATGTGATTTTCTTAATCGTCTTTTTTCTTTTCTTGCAGGTTTTTCAGGTCAAAGAAGACTCCCGGATGGTAAGTATGGCTCCCATGGGTAGGTATAAATCTTTTTTAATTTAACATCCATTTTTTAGGTTTAATAAGTAGTTATTTTACTTTAATATCAACTTTTTGTGTTTTATCAACTTTTTGTGTTTAATAGCTCTTTTGGCTTTCTCCTATAATTACCCTAGGTTAATATGCATCTTTTGTGCATATTTCCAGTTCGCCCCATGTTTCTTTTGGGGGTTAGCATACACTTTTTTGTGTTGCATACACTTTTTGTGTTTAATATCAACTTTTTGTGTTTAATAGCTCTTTTAGCTTTCTCCTATAGTTATTCTAGGTCAATATGCATCTTTTGTGCATATTACCAGTTCGCCCCATGTTTCTTTTGGGGGTTAGCATACACTTTTTTGTGTTGCATACACTTTTTTGTGTTTAGTTAAATACCTTTTTTGGGGGGTTAGCCAATACTCGGGCTTAGTCTTTTTGTCCTCTTTAGCCAATCCTTTTTTAGGAGTAGTATACACATTTTGTGTATTTTTCAGTTAGCTTTTTATAGCTTCAAATACCTTTTTGGGTTTAACTTATTAGAATTAGGGAAGGCAGATTTAGCTTAAGGGCAGTAGTGTAGCTACCTCTGTGGGGTTAGTCTCCCAGTTAGGGGGTTAATTATGCGCTAAATTTGGGGTTCAGATTGGGGTAAAATATCGTTATGGAGTTAGGTTATGTTTAGAGTTTGAATTTGGTTTAGCTACCTAGTTAAGGTTAGCTTCCCAATTGGGATTCGAGGTGGGTTAAATTAAATTTAGTGTTCAAATTGGAATTAGCTGCCAGTTATGGGCTTAGTTATCCAATGACTTAGCCAATTTAGGTTTCAAATTATAGCTACCTGTAGTTGAGGTTAGCTTTAGCATAGGTTTAGGACTAAGAAAGTGAGACCCCCTTTGGGCATAGACAAGCAGATCTGTCGGGTGCCTTTGCCATCAGACCGGCAGATCCGTGTAGGCTAGGACCCCCAGAGAGGCAGATCCGCATACAGGCACTGGCAAGATTAGGTTAGGGGAATCCTGTGTCCTTTTTGGCGCACAGGTTAGGCACGGGCCTTGCAGCGGTTCACCTCCCCTCCAGTAAAGACCAAGCACACACAGTCACAATCCCCCTGAGACGCTCCAACAATCCTACAGTTCACTATCCCATCCATACACCATCAAGCATCAACATTCCCTCATCCATGTCCCTACACCGTGCACACCACACTATTACATTCCCTCCCCGCTAGCTACATTGGCTATTTTAGCCTTAAATATCAATATTAGCTAATTTAGCTTTAAATCTTCCCACTAGCTAGAATGGCTTTCTTAGCCGTACATACATCAGTTAGCTTTTTTTAGCGTTTAGATAAACAGTTGGGCCTAAGCCCAACTGTGGGTCAAAAAATTATTCACCTTTTGTGTACACTTTACCTTAACCAAGTAGTCATTCAGGTAAGTATGCTAGCAAACTTAGCTTAGCAGGCCCATGTTGCAACGTTTCGATAGCTTGTTGTATCTTCATCAGGCGTGGGCTCTTGAATGAGGTGAATCTGCCCTGTCCTTCCCTTTTATAGTCTCGGGGCAATGTGATTTTCTTAATCGTCTTTTTTCTTTTCTTGCAGGTTTTTCAGGTCAAAGAAGACTCCCGGATGGTAAGTATGGCTCCCATGGGTAGGTATAAATCTTTTTGATTTAACATCCATTTTTTAGGTTTAATAAGTAGTTATTTTACTTTAATATCAACTTTTTGTGTTTTATCAACTTTTTGTGTTTAATAGCTCTTTTGGCTTTCTCCTATAATTACCCTAGGTTAATATGCATCTTTTGTGCATATTTCCAGTTCGCCCCATGTTTCTTTTGGGGGTTAGCATACACTTTTTTGTGTTGCATACACTTTTTTGTGTTTAATATCAACTTTTTGTGTTTAATAGCTCTTTTAGCTTTCTCCTATAGTTATTCTAGGTCAATATGCATCTTTTGTGCATATTACCAGTTCGCCCCATGTTTCTTTTGGGGGTTAGCATACACTTTTTTGTGTTGCATACACTTTTTTGTGTTTAGTTAAATACCTTTTTTGGGGGGTTAGCCAATACTCGGGCTTAGTCTTTTTGTCCTCTTTAGCCAATCCTTTTTTAGGAGTAGTATACACATTTTGTGTATTTTTCAGTTAGCTTTTTATAGCTTCAAATACCTTTTTGGGTTTAACTTATTAGAATTAGGGAAGGCAGATTTAGCTTAAGGGCAGTAGTGTAGCTACCTCTGTGGGGTTAGTCTCCCAGTTAGGGGGTTAATTATGCGCTAAATTTGGGGTTCAGATTGGGGTAAAATATCGTTATGGAGTTAGGTTATGTTTAGAGTTTGAATTTGGTTTAGCTACCTAGTTAAGGTTAGCTTCCCAATTGGGATTCGAGGTGGGTTAAATTAAATTTAGTGTTCAAATTGGAATTAGCTGCCAGTTATGGGCTTAGTTATCCAATGACTTAGCCAATTTAGGTTTCAAATTATAGCTACCTGTAGTTGAGGTTAGCTTTAGCATAGGTTTAGGACTAAGAAAGTGAGACCCCCTTTGGGCATAGACAAGCAGATCTGTCGGGTGCCTTTGCCATCAGACCGGCAGATCCGTGTAGGCTAGGACCCCCAGAGAGGCAGATCCGCATACAGGCACTGGCAAGATTAGGTTAGGGGAATCCTGTGTCCTTTTTGGCGCACAGGTTAGGCACGGGCCTTGCAGCGGTTCACCTCCCCTCCAGTAAAGACCAAGCACACACAGTCACAATCCCCCTGAGACGCTCCAACAATCCTACAGTTCACTATCCCATCCATACACCATCAAGCATCAACATTCCCTCATCCATGTCCCTACACCGTGCACACCACACTATTACATTCCCTCCCCGCTAGCTACATTGGCTATTTTAGCCTTAAATATCAATATTAGCTAATTTAGCTTTAAATCTTCCCACTAGCTAGAATGGCTTTCTTAGCCGTACATACATCAGTTAGCTTTTTTTAGCGTTTAGATAAACAGTTGGGCCTAAGCCCAACTGTGGGTCAAAAAATTATTCACCTTTTGTGTACACTTTACCTTAACCAAGTAGTCATTCAGGTAAGTATGCTAGCAAACTTAGCTTAGCAGGCCCATGTTGCAACGTTTCGATAGCTTGTTGTATCTTCATCAGGCGTGGGCTCTTGAATGAGGTGAATCTGCCCTGTCCTTCCCTTTTATAGTCTCGGGGCAATGTGATTTTCTTAATCGTCTTTTTTCTTTTCTTGCAGGTTTTTCAGGTCAAAGAAGACTCCCGGATGGTAAGTATGGCTCCCATGGGTAGGTATAAATCTTTTTGATTTAACATCCATTTTTTAGGTTTAATAAGTAGTTATTTTACTTTAATATCAACTTTTTGTGTTTTATCAACTTTTTGTGTTTAATAGCTCTTTTGGCTTTCTCCTATAATTACCCTAGGTTAATATGCATCTTTTGTGCATATTTCCAGTTCGCCCCATGTTTCTTTTGGGGGTTAGCATACACTTTTTTGTGTTGCATACACTTTTTTGTGTTTAATATCAACTTTTTGTGTTTAATAGCTCTTTTAGCTTTCTCCTATAGTTATTCTAGGTCAATATGCATCTTTTGTGCATATTACCAGTTCGCCCCATGTTTCTTTTGGGGGTTAGCATACACTTTTTTGTGTTGCATACACTTTTTTGTGTTTAGTTAAATACCTTTTTTGGGGGGTTAGCCAATACTCGGGCTTAGTCTTTTTGTCCTCTTTAGCCAATCCTTTTTTAGGAGTAGTATACACATTTTGTGTATTTTTCAGTTAGCTTTTTATAGCTTCAAATACCTTTTTGGGTTTAACTTATTAGAATTAGGGAAGGCAGATTTAGCTTAAGGGCAGTAGTGTAGCTACCTCTGTGGGGTTAGTCTCCCAGTTAGGGGGTTAATTATGCGCTAAATTTGGGGTTCAGATTGGGGTAAAATATCGTTATGGAGTTAGGTTATGTTTAGAGTTTGAATTTGGTTTAGCTACCTAGTTAAGGTTAGCTTCCCAATTGGGATTCGAGGTGGGTTAAATTAAATTTAGTGTTCAAATTGGAATTAGCTGCCAGTTATGGGCTTAGTTATCCAATGACTTAGCCAATTTAGGTTTCAAATTATAGCTACCTGTAGTTGAGGTTAGCTTTAGCATAGGTTTAGGACTAAGAAAGTGAGACCCCCTTTGGGCATAGACAAGCAGATCTGTCGGGTGCCTTTGCCATCAGACCGGCAGATCCGTGTAGGCTAGGACCCCCAGAGAGGCAGATCCGCATACAGGCACTGGCAAGATTAGGTTAGGGGAATCCTGTGTCCTTTTTGGCGCACAGGTTAGGCACGGGCCTTGCAGCGGTTCACCTCCCCTCCAGTAAAGACCAAGCACACACAGTCACAATCCCCCTGAGACGCTCCAACAATCCTACAGTTCACTATCCCATCCATACACCATCAAGCATCAACATTCCCTCATCCATGTCCCTACACCGTGCACACCACACTATTACATTCCCTCCCCGCTAGCTACATTGGCTATTTTAGCCTTAAATATCAATATTAGCTAATTTAGCTTTAAATCTTCCCACTAGCTAGAATGGCTTTCTTAGCCGTACATACATCAGTTAGCTTTTTTTAGCGTTTAGATAAACAGTTGGGCCTAAGCCCAACTGTGGGTCAAAAAATTATTCACCTTTTGTGTACACTTTACCTTAACCAAGTAGTCATTCAGGTAAGTATGCTAGCAAACTTAGCTTAGCAGGCCCATGTTGCAACGTTTCGATAGCTTGTTGTATCTTCATCAGGCGTGGGCTCTTGAATGAGGTGAATCTGCCCTGTCCTTCCCTTTTATAGTCTCGGGGCAATGTGATTTTCTTAATCGTCTTTTTTCTTTTCTTGCAGGTTTTTCAGGTCAAAGAAGACTCCCGGATGGTAAGTATGGCTCCCATGGGTAGGTATAAATCTTTTTGATTTAACATCCATTTTTTAGGTTTAATAAGTAGTTATTTTACTTTAATATCAACTTTTTGTGTTTTATCAACTTTTTGTGTTTAATAGCTCTTTTGGCTTTCTCCTATAATTACCCTAGGTTAATATGCATCTTTTGTGCATATTTCCAGTTCGCCCCATGTTTCTTTTGGGGTTGTTTTAGGGGTTGGGGTAAGGGTTGAGTTTAGGGTGAGGGTTCAGGTTGGGGTTAGGTTTAGATTTAGGGTTGGGGTAAGGGCTGGGTTTGGGGCAAGGATTCAGGTCTAGGGCAGGGATTGGGGTTGGGGTCAGGGTAGGGTTAAGGTTAGGACTAGGGTAGGGGTTGGGGTTGGGTTAGGGTTTGCAAGGACCCACCGAGGTGGGCCCAAGTTGTGCACGGGCCTTGCATGGGTTCACCTCCCCCTCTGGGCACATTCCTTCCTTAGGATACCTTTCCTCCACAGCTCACCTCCTCCTGAGACGCTCCGACATCACAACAGTTCACTTATACGTTCCCCCTTTCGCCTCACAATCCCCCTTTCACCAAAATCCATGAGTTTCCAAATTAGGATTAGTCTTCCACATCTTGGGGTTCAATTTTAGACATCATATGGGTCTTGGGGTTATTCGCCAATTGAGGGTTAAATTTAGACTTGGGGTTAAACATATTGGGGTTAAATTAAATCACCGCATCTGGGGTTATGTTTAGAGTTGGGGTTAGGTGTAGTTGTTAATTATTTCCAGTAATTCAATTTAGAATTTAACATGAAAATCAGCTCAAGTGATTAGCTTAGCCCAGGCTAATGTTTAGCTTTGGGGGTGTTCAAAAAATTAGTCTGTTAGACTTACGGAAGATGCATTCTGGCTGTATGGCCTTCAGTGGTTGACTCCTTTTGGTCATTTAGCTGTTCTCCCAACATTTCGTGGGGTGTGTGTTGCCTCCTCGAAGTCCGGGGCAGAAATGAGGGCTCTGTGTGCTGCTCCTCCTGGCTGTATGGCCTTAAGTAGTTGACTCCTTTTGGTCATTTAACTTCCCAACATTTCGTGGGGTATGTTGCCTCCTCGAAGTCCGGGGCAGAAATGAGGGCTTTGTGTGTTGTCTCCTCTTTATATAGGTTCCATCTTTCCAGGTCCAACAGGTAAGTATTTATTTTTGTTGTAATCACTTTTACTAACTTCTGTTATTTTTCTTTGCAGGTTTGTTTGTCCTCCATCCGGGTTATCAGGTAAGTATCCTTTAATTTATTTTCCAGGTATGTACGTATTTATTTTTGTTATAATCACTTTTACTAACTTCTGCTGTTTTTCTTTGCAGGTTTGTTTGTCCTCCATTCGGGTTATCAGGTAAGTATTTTTCAATTTATTTTCCAGGTTTTTATACATGCATGTTAATTTCAGCTCCATTTCTGCAACGCGTTTCTGGGCTCCGTCGCCCTCATCAGGCATGGTAGGAGCTATGACCAATTAGTAATATATATTAATTTATTCCTTCCCGTAATTTTGTTCTTTCCTTAATTTTGTTCCTCTGTTTGCAGGTTCCGGATTCCGATGTCCAAGAGATGGCTTTGGGTACCAGGGTGGCAGATCTGTTGAGACTCTTTGCCATCAGACGGCAGATCTGTGGGGGTCCGATACCCCCTAGAAAGGCAGATCGCCATACAGGCACTGGCCGGTTAGGTTAGGGTTTGCAAGGACCCACCGAGGTGGGCCCAAGTTGTGCACGGGCCTTGCATGGGTTCACCTCCCCCTCTGGGCACATTCCTTCCTTAGGATACCTTTCCTCCACAGCTCACCTCCTCCTGAGACGCTCCGACATCACAACAGTTCACTTATACGTTCCCCCTTTCGCCTCACAATCCCCCTTTCACCAAAATCCATGAGTTTCCAAATTAGGATTAGTCTTCCACATCTTGGGGTTCAATTTTAGACATCATATGGGTCTTGGGGTTATTCGCCAATTGAGGGTTAAATTTAGACTTGGGGTTAAACATATTGGGGTTAAATTAAATCACCGCATCTGGGGTTATGTTTAGAGTTGGGGTTAGGTGTAGTTGTTAATTATTTCCAGTAATTCAATTTAGAATTTAACATGAAAATCAGCTCAAGTGATTAGCTTAGCCCAGGCTAATGTTTAGCTTTGGGGGTGTTCAAAAAATTAGTCTGTTAGACTTACGGAAGATGCATTCTGGCTGTATGGCCTTCAGTGGTTGACTCCTTTTGGTCATTTAGCTGTTCTCCCAACATTTCGTGGGGTGTGTGTTGCCTCCTCGAAGTCCGGGGCAGAAATGAGGGCTCTGTGTGCTGCTCCTCCTGGCTGTATGGCCTTAAGTAGTTGACTCCTTTTGGTCATTTAACTTCCCAACATTTCGTGGGGTATGTTGCCTCCTCGAAGTCCGGGGCAGAAATGAGGGCTTTGTGTGTTGTCTCCTCTTTATATAGGTTCCATCTTTCCAGGTCCAACAGGTAAGTATTTATTTTTGTTGTAATCACTTTTACTAACTTCTGTTATTTTTCTTTGCAGGTTTGTTTGTCCTCCATCCGGGTTATCAGGTAAGTATCCTTTAATTTATTTTCCAGGTATGTACGTATTTATTTTTGTTATAATCACTTTTACTAACTTCTGCTGTTTTTCTTTGCAGGTTTGTTTGTCCTCCATTCGGGTTATCAGGTAAGTATTTTTCAATTTATTTTCCAGGTTTTTATACATGCATGTTAATTTCAGCTCCATTTCTGCAACGCGTTTCTGGGCTCCGTCGCCCTCATCAGGCATGGTAGGAGCTATGACCAATTAGTAATATATATTAATTTATTCCTTCCCGTAATTTTGTTCTTTCCTTAATTTTGTTCCTCTGTTTGCAGGTTCCGGATTCCGATGTCCAAGAGATGGCTTTGGGTACCAGGGTGGCAGATCTGTTGAGACTCTTTGCCATCAGACGGCAGATCTGTGGGGGTCCGATACCCCCTAGAAAGGCAGATCGCCATACAGGCACTGGCCGGTTAGGTTAGGGTTTGCAAGGACCCACCGAGGTGGGCCCAAGTTGTGCACGGGCCTTGCATGGGTTCACCTCCCCCTCTGGGCACATTCCTTCCTTAGGATACCTTTCCTCCACAGCTCACCTCCTCCTGAGACGCTCCGACATCACAACAGTTCACTTATACGTTCCCCCTTTCGCCTCACAATCCCCCTTTCACCAAAATCCTTGAGTTTCCAAATTAGGATTAGTCTTCCACATCTTGGGGTTCAATTTTAGACATCATATGGGTCTTGGGGTTATTCGCCAATTGAGGGTTAAATTTAGACTTGGGGTTAAACATATTGGGGTTAAATTAAATCACCGCATCTGGGGTTATGTTTAGAGTTGGGGTTAGGTGTAGTTGTTAATTATTTCCAGTAATTCAATTTAGAATTTAACCTGAAAATCAGCTCAAGTGATTAGCTTAGCCCAGGCTAATGTTTAGCTTTGGGGGTGTTCAAAAAATTAGTCTGTTAGACTTACGGAAGATGCATTCTGGCTGTATGGCCTTCAGTGGTTGACTCCTTTTGGTCATTTAGCTGTTCTCCCAACATTTCGTGGGGTGTGTGTTGCCTCCTCGAAGTCCGGGGCAGAAATGAGGGCTCTGTGTGTTGCTCCTCCTGGCTGTATGGCCTTAAGTAGTTGACTCCTTTTGGTCATTTAACTTCCCAACATTTCGTGGGGTATGTTGCCTCCTCGAAGTCCGGGGCAGAAATGAGGGCTTTGTGTGTTGTCTCCTCTTTATATAGGTTCCATCTTTCCAGGTCCAACAGGTAAGTATTTATTTTTGTTGTAATCACTTTTACTAACTTCTGTTATTTTTCTTTGCAGGTTTGTTTGTCCTCCATCCGGGTTATCAGGTAAGTATCCTTTAATTTATTTTCCAGGTATGTACGTATTTATTTTTGTTATAATCACTTTTACTAACTTCTGCTGTTTTTCTTTGCAGGTTTGTTTGTCCTCCATTCGGGTTATCAGGTAAGTATTTTTCAATTTATTTTCCAGGTTTTTATACATGCATGTTAATTTCAGCTCCATTTCTGCAACGCGTTTCTGGGCTCCGTCGCCCTCATCAGGCATGGTAGGAGCTATGACCAATTAGTAATATATATTAATTTATTCCTTCCCGTAATTTTGTTCTTTCCTTAATTTTGTTCCTCTGTTTGCAGGTTCCGGATTCCGATGTCCAAGAGATGGCTTTGGGTACCAGGGTGGCAGATCTGTTGAGACTCTTTGCCATCAGACGGCAGATCTGTGGGGGTCCGATACCCCCTAGAAAGGCAGATCGCCATACAGGCACTGGCCGGTTAGGTTAGGGTTTGCAAGGACCCACCGAGGTGGGCCCAAGTTGTGCACGGGCCTTGCATGGGTTCACCTCCCCCTCTGGGCACATTCCTTCCTTAGGATACCTTTCCTCCACAGCTCACCTCCTCCTGAGACGCTCCGACATCACAACAGTTCACTTATACGTTCCCCCTTTCGCCTCACAATCCCCCTTTCACCAAAATCCTTGAGTTTCCAAATTAGGATTAGTCTTCCACATCTTGGGGTTCAATTTTAGACATCATATGGGTCTTGGGGTTATTCGCCAATTGAGGGTTAAATTTAGACTTGGGGTTAAACATATTGGGGTTAAATTAAATCACCGCATCTGGGGTTATGTTTAGAGTTGGGGTTAGGTGTAGTTGTTAATTATTTCCAGTAATTCAATTTAGAATTTAACCTGAAAATCAGCTCAAGTGATTAGCTTAGCCCAGGCTAATGTTTAGCTTTGGGGGTGTTCAAAAAATTAGTCTGTTAGACTTACGGAAGATGCATTCTGGCTGTATGGCCTTCAGTGGTTGACTCCTTTTGGTCATTTAGCTGTTCTCCCAACATTTCGTGGGGTGTGTGTTGCCTCCTCGAAGTCCGGGGCAGAAATGAGGGCTCTGTGTGTTGCTCCTCCTGGCTGTATGGCCTTAAGTAGTTGACTCCTTTTGGTCATTTAACTTCCCAACATTTCGTGGGGTATGTTGCCTCCTCGAAGTCCGGGGCAGAAATGAGGGCTTTGTGTGTTGTCTCCTCTTTATATAGGTTCCATCTTTCCAGGTCCAACAGGTAAGTATTTATTTTTGTTGTAATCACTTTTACTAACTTCTGTTATTTTTCTTTGCAGGTTTGTTTGTCCTCCATCCGGGTTATCAGGTAAGTATCCTTTAATTTATTTTCCAGGTATGTACGTATTTATTTTTGTTATAATCACTTTTACTAACTTCTGCTGTTTTTCTTTGCAGGTTTGTTTGTCCTCCATTCGGGTTATCAGGTAAGTATTTTTCAATTTATTTTCCAGGTTTTTATACATGCATGTTAATTTCAGCTCCATTTCTGCAACGCGTTTCTGGGCTCCGTCGCCCTCATCAGGCATGGTAGGAGCTATGACCAATTAGTAATATATATTAATTTATTCCTTCCCGTAATTTTGTTCTTTCCTTAATTTTGTTCCTCTGTTTGCAGGTTCCGGATTCCGATGTCCAAGAGATGGCTTTGGGTACCAGGGTGGCAGATCTGGGTTAGGGTTAGGGTTAGGGTTAGGTAAAGGTAAGTAAGCCTGTCCCCACCGAGGTGGAGCTCAGGATGGGCACTGGCCATACACGGGTTCACCTCCCCCCTCACGGGAACTCTGGGCACATTCCTCCTGCGGGCACATTCATCATGTAGCTTTACCTTCCTTCACAGTTCACCTCCCCCTGAGACGCTCCGTTCGCATCAGTTCACTATCCCAATTAGGATTAGCGCTTCCAAAGTCGGGTTAGGTTAAGGTTCACCAAATTAGGGTTAATTCTTCCAATTATAGGGTTAGGGTAGTCCACTAATTGGGGTTAATCATCCAAATTGGGGTTGTAACAGTCCGCCTAGTTGGGGTTATGTTTAGGGTGTGGGTAGGTGTGGGGATTAGCAAATAGGTCCCATTTCTGCGACGCGTTTCGGACTCCTTCGTCCTCATCAGGCATGGTAGGGGCTCTTTTGGGCTTTTGTAGATGCTTAATTTAGCTTTCTTCTTAATTAGTGGGGTATATGAATGTCTAATTTAGCTTTATCTTGTTCCCAGTTTTAACTTTTGTTTTTCCTCCACAGGATTTTGGCCCAAGATGACTTCGGCAATGGTACTTCAAAGGGCTTTCTATCTATCACACCCGACAAAAAATTGTTGTTTTCAAATCCTCCTTGTGTTTGTGTAGTCATTTGTCTCTTCTTACTGTTGCTCATCTTGGCTTTAACTTCTTAGTTTTTTTCTTCATGCCTATTTTGGCCTTAGTCTTTATTCATGTTAGCTTTAGTTCAGCTTATTTTAGCTTTTTTTAGCTTTAACGTAGCTTATTTTAGCTTCCTGTGCCCATTTTGGCTTCACTTTAGTTCAAGGTTTAGCTTATTTTAGCTTATCTTCCTGCTTCTCTTAGCTTTGTTATGTAGCTTATTTTAGCTTTAAATTTCGGTCTTGAGGGTCTTTATAGTGTGATAGAGTAGCCAAAAAATTCATCTCACCAGTTTTGGTGTGCTGCCGAGTGGTGTTCTTCCTCTTGGGTGTAGCTTAGTTTAGCTTACCATATGTAGTCTACATTCTGACAACTTTTTGTGTCTTCATCCATCTGTGGGGTATGTTGAGTCCTCGAGGCTCCAAATAGAAATGACAGCTCTGCGCTCGGTTTCTCCTTTTATACTCTCCAGTCGCATCGCCTTTTTTGTTTGAGTTTTCAAAATATGCCTCTTTTTGGGCTTCAATTCTTCTAGTATAATTTTGCTTCCCTTCTTTTTTATGGGGTTTAAAATAAACCTCTTTTAGGTTTATTATAAGTATTTTTGTACTTTTTCTTCCTTTTTTAGGGGTTCTGAGCATCTAACAAGTAAGTATATATCTTTTTGTTTATTTTGGTGTATCAATTTGTTGATCTCTGTCTTTTTTCTTTACAGGTGTTTGTTTTTCTTCCACATCCAACAGGTAAGTGTGCCATTTTGTTGTTTTGTTTGTCCCTTTTGCTAACTGTTCTTTTTCTTTGCAGGTCCAAACCGGGCAGATCTGCTGGTCACTTTGCCATCAGACGGCAGATCTGTGGAGGTCAGTCTTTCTCTCACAGAAGGCAGATCCCGTGCAGGCACTCGCAAGGTTAGGTAAAGGTAAGTAAGCCTGTCCCCACCGAGGTGGAGCTCAGGATGGGCACTGGCCATACACGGGTTCACCTCCCCCCTCACGGGAACTCTGGGCACATTCCTCCTGCGGGCACATTCATCATGTAGCTTTACCTTCCTTCACAGTTCACCTCCCCCTGAGACGCTCCGTTCGCATCAGTTCACTATCCCAATTAGGATTAGCGCTTCCAAAGTCGGGTTAGGTTAAGGTTCACCAAATTAGGGTTAATTCTTCCAATTATAGGGTTAGGGTAGTCCACTAATTGGGGTTAATCATCCAAATTGGGGTTGTAACAGTCCGCCTAGTTGGGGTTATGTTTAGGGTGTGGGTAGGTGTGGGGATTAGCAAATAGGTCCCATTTCTGCGACGCGTTTCGGACTCCTTCGTCCTCATCAGGCATGGTAGGGGCTCTTTTGGGCTTTTGTAGATGCTTAATTTAGCTTTCTTCTTAATTAGTGGGGTATATGAATGTCTAATTTAGCTTTATCTTGTTCCCAGTTTTAACTTTTGTTTTTCCTCCACAGGATTTTGGCCCAAGATGACTTCGGCAATGGTACTTCAAAGGGCTTTCTATCTATCACACCCGACAAAAAATTGTTGTTTTCAAATCCTCCTTGTGTTTGTGTAGTCATTTGTCTCTTCTTACTGTTGCTCATCTTGGCTTTAACTTCTTAGTTTTTTTCTTCATGCCTATTTTGGCCTTAGTCTTTATTCATGTTAGCTTTAGTTCAGCTTATTTTAGCTTTTTTTAGCTTTAACGTAGCTTATTTTAGCTTCCTGTGCCCATTTTGGCTTCACTTTAGTTCAAGGTTTAGCTTATTTTAGCTTATCTTCCTGCTTCTCTTAGCTTTGTTATGTAGCTTATTTTAGCTTTAAATTTCGGTCTTGAGGGTCTTTATAGTGTGATAGAGTAGCCAAAAAATTCATCTCACCAGTTTTGGTGTGCTGCCGAGTGGTGTTCTTCCTCTTGGGTGTAGCTTAGTTTAGCTTACCATATGTAGTCTACATTCTGACAACTTTTTGTGTCTTCATCCATCTGTGGGGTATGTTGAGTCCTCGAGGCTCCAAATAGAAATGACAGCTCTGCGCTCGGTTTCTCCTTTTATACTCTCCAGTCGCATCGCCTTTTTTGTTTGAGTTTTCAAAATATGCCTCTTTTTGGGCTTCAATTCTTCTAGTATAATTTTGCTTCCCTTCTTTTTTATGGGGTTTAAAATAAACCTCTTTTAGGTTTATTATAAGTATTTTTGTACTTTTTCTTCCTTTTTTAGGGGTTCTGAGCATCTAACAAGTAAGTATATATCTTTTTGTTTATTTTGGTGTATCAATTTGTTGATCTCTGTCTTTTTTCTTTACAGGTGTTTGTTTTTCTTCCACATCCAACAGGTAAGTGTGCCATTTTGTTGTTTTGTTTGTCCCTTTTGCTAACTGTTCTTTTTCTTTGCAGGTCCAAACCGGGCAGATCTGCTGGTCACTTTGCCATCAGACGGCAGATCTGTGGAGGTCAGTCTTTCTCTCACAGAAGGCAGATCCCGTGCAGGCACTCGCAAGGTTAGGTAAAGGTAAGTAAGCCTGTCCCCACCGAGGTGGAGCTCAGGATGGGCACTGGCCATACACGGGTTCACCTCCCCCCTCACGGGAACTCTGGGCACATTCCTCTTGCGGGCACATTCATCATGTAGCTTTACCTTCCTTCACAGTTCACCTCCCCCTGAGACGCTCCGTTCGCATCAGTTCACTATCCCAATTAGGATTAGCGCTTCCAAAGTCGGGTTAGGTTAAGGTTCACCAAATTAGGGTTAATTCTTCCAATTATAGGGTTAGGGTAGTCCACTAATTGGGGTTAATCATCCAAATTGGGGTTGTAACAGTCCGCCTAGTTGGGGTTATGTTTAGGGTGTGGGTAGGTGTGGGGATTAGCAAATAGGTCCCATTTCTGCGACGCGTTTCGGACTCCTTCGTCCTCATCAGGCATGGTAGGGGCTCTTTTGGGCTTTTGTAGATGCTTAATTTAGCTTTCTTCTTAATTAGTGGGGTATATGAATGTCTAATTTAGCTTTATCTTGTTCCCAGTTTTAACTTTTGTTTTTCCTCCACAGGATTTTGGCCCAAGATGACTTCGGCAATGGTACTTCAAAGGGCTTTCTATCTATCACACCCGACAAAAAATTGTTGTTTTCAAATCCTCCTTGTGTTTGTGTAGTCATTTGTCTCTTCTTACTGTTGCTCATCTTGGCTTTAACTTCTTAGTTTTTTTCTTCATGCCTATTTTGGCCTTAGTCTTTATTCATGTTAGCTTTAGTTCAGCTTATTTTAGCTTTTTTTAGCTTTAACGTAGCTTATTTTAGCTTCCTGTGCCCATTTTGGCTTCACTTTAGTTCAAGGTTTAGCTTATTTTAGCTTATCTTCCTGCTTCTCTTAGCTTTGTTATGTAGCTTATTTTAGCTTTAAATTTCGGTCTTGAGGGTCTTTATAGTGTGATAGAGTAGCCAAAAAATTCATCTCACCAGTTTTGGTGTGCTGCCGAGTGGTGTTCTTCCTCTTGGGTGTAGCTTAGTTTAGCTTACCATATGTAGTCTACATTCTGACAACTTTTTGTGTCTTCATCCATCTGTGGGGTATGTTGAGTCCTCGAGGCTCCAAATAGAAATGACAGCTCTGCGCTCGGTTTCTCCTTTTATACTCTCCAGTCGCATCGCCTTTTTTGTTTGAGTTTTCAAAATATGCCTCTTTTTGGGCTTCAATTCTTCTAGTATAATTTTGCTTCCCTTCTTTTTTATGGGGTTTAAAATAAACCTCTTTTAGGTTTATTATAAGTATTTTTGTACTTTTTCTTCCTTTTTTAGGGGTTCTGAGCATCTAACAAGTAAGTATATATCTTTTTGTTTATTTTGGTGTATCAATTTGTTGATCTCTGTCTTTTTTCTTTACAGGTGTTTGTTTTTCTTCCACATCCAACAGGTAAGTGTGCCATTTTGTTGTTTTGTTTGTCCCTTTTGCTAACTGTTCTTTTTCTTTGCAGGTCCAAACCGGGCAGATCTGCTGGTCACTTTGCCATCAGACGGCAGATCTGTGGAGGTCAGTCTTTCTCTCACAGAAGGCAGATCCCGTGCAGGCACTCGCAAGGTTAGGTAAAGGTAAGTAAGCCTGTCCCCACCGAGGTGGAGCTCAGGATGGGCACTGGCCATACACGGGTTCACCTCCCCCCTCACGGGAACTCTGGGCACATTCCTCCTGCGGGCACATTCATCATGTAGCTTTACCTTCCTTCACAGTTCACCTCCCCCTGAGACGCTCCGTTCGCATCAGTTCACTATCCCAATTAGGATTAGCGCTTCCAAAGTCGGGTTAGGTTAAGGTTCACCAAATTAGGGTTAATTCTTCCAATTATAGGGTTAGGGTAGTCCACTAATTGGGGTTAATCATCCAAATTGGGGTTGTAACAGTCCGCCTAGTTGGGGTTATGTTTAGGGTGTGGGTAGGTGTGGGGATTAGCAAATAGGTCCCATTTCTGCGACGCGTTTCGGACTCCTTCGTCCTCATCAGGCATGGTAGGGGCTCTTTTGGGCTTTTGTAGATGCTTAATTTAGCTTTCTTCTTAATTAGTGGGGTATATGAATGTCTAATTTAGCTTTATCTTGTTCCCAGTTTTAACTTTTGTTTTTCCTCCACAGGATTTTGGCCCAAGATGACTTCGGCAATGGTACTTCAAAGGGCTTTCTATCTATCACACCCGACAAAAAATTGTTGTTTTCAAATCCTCCTTGTGTTTGTGTAGTCATTTGTCTCTTCTTACTGTTGCTCATCTTGGCTTTAACTTCTTAGTTTTTTTCTTCATGCCTATTTTGGCCTTAGTCTTTATTCATGTTAGCTTTAGTTCAGCTTATTTTAGCTTTTTTTAGCTTTAACGTAGCTTATTTTAGCTTCCTGTGCCCATTTTGGCTTCACTTTAGTTCAAGGTTTAGCTTATTTTAGCTTATCTTCCTGCTTCTCTTAGCTTTGTTATGTAGCTTATTTTAGCTTTAAATTTCGGTCTTGAGGGTCTTTATAGTGTGATAGAGTAGCCAAAAAATTCATCTCACCAGTTTTGGTGTGCTGCCGAGTGGTGTTCTTCCTCTTGGGTGTAGCTTAGTTTAGCTTACCATATGTAGTCTACATTCTGACAACTTTTTGTGTCTTCATCCATCTGTGGGGTATGTTGAGTCCTCGAGGCTCCAAATAGAAATGACAGCTCTGCGCTCGGTTTCTCCTTTTATACTCTCCAGTCGCATCGCCTTTTTTGTTTGAGTTTTCAAAATATGCCTCTTTTTGGGCTTCAATTCTTCTAGTATAATTTTGCTTCCCTTCTTTTTTATGGGGTTTAAAATAAACCTCTTTTAGGTTTATTATAAGTATTTTTGTACTTTTTCTTCCTTTTTTAGGGGTTCTGAGCATCTAACAAGTAAGTATATATCTTTTTGTTTATTTTGGTGTATCAATTTGTTGATCTCTGTCTTTTTTCTTTACAGGTGTTTGTTTTTCTTCCACATCCAACAGGTAAGTGTGCCATTTTGTTGTTTTGTTTGTCCCTTTTGCTAACTGTTCTTTTTCTTTGCAGGTCCAAACCGGGCAGATCTGCTGGTCACTTTGCCATCAGACGGCAGATCTGTGGAGGTCAGTCTTTCTCTCACAGAAGGCAGATCCCGTGCAGGCACTCGCAAGGTTAGGTAAAGGTAAGTAAGCCTGTCCCCACCGAGGTGGAGCTCAGGATGGGCACTGGCCATACACGGGTTCACCTCCCCCCTCACGGGAACTCTGGGCACATTCCTCCTGCGGGCACATTCATCATGTAGCTTTACCTTCCTTCACAGTTCACCTCCCCCTGAGACGCTCCGTTCGCATCAGTTCACTATCCCAATTAGGATTAGCGCTTCCAAAGTCGGGTTAGGTTAAGGTTCACCAAATTAGGGTTAATTCTTCCAATTATAGGGTTAGGGTAGTCCACTAATTGGGGTTAATCATCCAAATTGGGGTTGTAACAGTCCGCCTAGTTGGGGTTATGTTTAGGGTGTGGGTAGGTGTGGGGATTAGCAAATAGGTCCCATTTCTGCGACGCGTTTCGGACTCCTTCGTCCTCATCAGGCATGGTAGGGGCTCTTTTGGGCTTTTGTAGATGCTTAATTTAGCTTTCTTCTTAATTAGTGGGGTATATGAATGTCTAATTTAGCTTTATCTTGTTCCCAGTTTTAACTTTTGTTTTTCCTCCACAGGATTTTGGCCCAAGATGACTTCGGCAATGGTACTTCAAAGGGCTTTCTATCTATCACACCCGACAAAAAATTGTTGTTTTCAAATCCTCCTTGTGTTTGTGTAGTCATTTGTCTCTTCTTACTGTTGCTCATCTTGGCTTTAACTTCTTAGTTTTTTTCTTCATGCCTATTTTGGCCTTAGTCTTTATTCATGTTAGCTTTAGTTCAGCTTATTTTAGCTTTTTTTAGCTTTAACGTAGCTTATTTTAGCTTCCTGTGCCCATTTTGGCTTCACTTTAGTTCAAGGTTTAGCTTATTTTAGCTTATCTTCCTGCTTCTCTTAGCTTTGTTATGTAGCTTATTTTAGCTTTAAATTTCGGTCTTGAGGGTCTTTATAGTGTGATAGAGTAGCCAAAAAATTCATCTCACCAGTTTTGGTGTGCTGCCGAGTGGTGTTCTTCCTCTTGGGTGTAGCTTAGTTTAGCTTACCATATGTAGTCTACATTCTGACAACTTTTTGTGTCTTCATCCATCTGTGGGGTATGTTGAGTCCTCGAGGCTCCAAATAGAAATGACAGCTCTGCGCTCGGTTTCTCCTTTTATACTCTCCAGTCGCATCGCCTTTTTTGTTTGAGTTTTCAAAATATGCCTCTTTTTGGGCTTCAATTCTTCTAGTATAATTTTGCTTCCCTTCTTTTTTATGGGGTTTAAAATAAACCTCTTTTAGGTTTATTATAAGTATTTTTGTACTTTTTCTTCCTTTTTTAGGGGTTCTGAGCATCTAACAAGTAAGTATATATCTTTTTGTTTATTTTGGTGTATCAATTTGTTGATCTCTGTCTTTTTTCTTTACAGGTGTTTGTTTTTCTTCCACATCCAACAGGTAAGTGTGCCATTTTGTTGTTTTGTTTGTCCCTTTTGCTAACTGTTCTTTTTCTTTGCAGGTCCAAACCGGGCAGATCTGCTGGTCACTTTGCCATCAGACGGCAGATCTGTGGAGGTCAGTCTTTCTCTCACAGAAGGCAGATCCCGTGCAGGCACTCGCAAGGTTAGGTAAAGGTAAGTAAGCCTGTCCCCACCGAGGTGGAGCTCAGGATGGGCACTGGCCATACACGGGTTCACCTCCCCCCTCACGGGAACTCTGGGCACATTCCTCCTGCGGGCACATTCATCATGTAGCTTTACCTTCCTTCACAGTTCACCTCCCCCTGAGACGCTCCGTTCGCATCAGTTCACTATCCCAATTAGGATTAGCGCTTCCAAAGTCGGGTTAGGTTAAGGTTCACCAAATTAGGGTTAATTCTTCCAATTATAGGGTTAGGGTAGTCCACTAATTGGGGTTAATCATCCAAATTGGGGTTGTAACAGTCCGCCTAGTTGGGGTTATGTTTAGGGTGTGGGTAGGTGTGGGGATTAGCAAATAGGTCCCATTTCTGCGACGCGTTTCGGACTCCTTCGTCCTCATCAGGCATGGTAGGGGCTCTTTTGGGCTTTTGTAGATGCTTAATTTAGCTTTCTTCTTAATTAGTGGGGTATATGAATGTCTAATTTAGCTTTATCTTGTTCCCAGTTTTAACTTTTGTTTTTCCTCCACAGGATTTTGGCCCAAGATGACTTCGGCAATGGTACTTCAAAGGGCTTTCTATCTATCACACCCGACAAAAAATTGTTGTTTTCAAATCCTCCTTGTGTTTGTGTAGTCATTTGTCTCTTCTTACTGTTGCTCATCTTGGCTTTAACTTCTTAGTTTTTTTCTTCATGCCTATTTTGGCCTTAGTCTTTATTCATGTTAGCTTTAGTTCAGCTTATTTTAGCTTTTTTTAGCTTTAACGTAGCTTATTTTAGCTTCCTGTGCCCATTTTGGCTTCACTTTAGTTCAAGGTTTAGCTTATTTTAGCTTATCTTCCTGCTTCTCTTAGCTTTGTTATGTAGCTTATTTTAGCTTTAAATTTCGGTCTTGAGGGTCTTTATAGTGTGATAGAGTAGCCAAAAAATTCATCTCACCAGTTTTGGTGTGCTGCCGAGTGGTGTTCTTCCTCTTGGGTGTAGCTTAGTTTAGCTTACCATATGTAGTCTACATTCTGACAACTTTTTGTGTCTTCATCCATCTGTGGGGTATGTTGAGTCCTCGAGGCTCCAAATAGAAATGACAGCTCTGCGCTCGGTTTCTCCTTTTATACTCTCCAGTCGCATCGCCTTTTTTGTTTGAGTTTTCAAAATATGCCTCTTTTTGGGCTTCAATTCTTCTAGTATAATTTTGCTTCCCTTCTTTTTTATGGGGTTTAAAATAAACCTCTTTTAGGTTTATTATAAGTATTTTTGTACTTTTTCTTCCTTTTTTAGGGGTTCTGAGCATCTAACAAGTAAGTATATATCTTTTTGTTTATTTTGGTGTATCAATTTGTTGATCTCTGTCTTTTTTCTTTACAGGTGTTTGTTTTTCTTCCACATCCAACAGGTAAGTGTGCCATTTTGTTGTTTTGTTTGTCCCTTTTGCTAACTGTTCTTTTTCTTTGCAGGTCCAAACCGGGCAGATCTGCTGGTCACTTTGCCATCAGACGGCAGATCTGTGGAGGTCAGTCTTTCTCTCACAGAAGGCAGATCCCGTGCAGGCACTCGCAAGGTTAGGTAAAGGTAAGTAAGCCTGTCCCCACCGAGGTGGAGCTCAGGATGGGCACTGGCCATACACGGGTTCACCTCCCCCCTCACGGGAACTCTGGGCACATTCCTCCTGCGGGCACATTCATCATGTAGCTTTACCTTCCTTCACAGTTCACCTCCCCCTGAGACGCTCCGTTCGCATCAGTTCACTATCCCAATTAGGATTAGCGCTTCCAAAGTCGGGTTAGGTTAAGGTTCACCAAATTAGGGTTAATTCTTCCAATTATAGGGTTAGGGTAGTCCACTAATTGGGGTTAATCATCCAAATTGGGGTTGTAACAGTCCGCCTAGTTGGGGTTATGTTTAGGGTGTGGGTAGGTGTGGGGATTAGCAAATAGGTCCCATTTCTGCGACGCGTTTCGGACTCCTTCGTCCTCATCAGGCATGGTAGGGGCTCTTTTGGGCTTTTGTAGATGCTTAATTTAGCTTTCTTCTTAATTAGTGGGGTATATGAATGTCTAATTTAGCTTTATCTTGTTCCCAGTTTTAACTTTTGTTTTTCCTCCACAGGATTTTGGCCCAAGATGACTTCGGCAATGGTACTTCAAAGGGCTTTCTATCTATCACACCCGACAAAAAATTGTTGTTTTCAAATCCTCCTTGTGTTTGTGTAGTCATTTGTCTCTTCTTACTGTTGCTCATCTTGGCTTTAACTTCTTAGTTTTTTTCTTCATGCCTATTTTGGCCTTAGTCTTTATTCATGTTAGCTTTAGTTCAGCTTATTTTAGCTTTTTTTAGCTTTAACGTAGCTTATTTTAGCTTCCTGTGCCCATTTTGGCTTCACTTTAGTTCAAGGTTTAGCTTATTTTAGCTTATCTTCCTGCTTCTCTTAGCTTTGTTATGTAGCTTATTTTAGCTTTAAATTTCGGTCTTGAGGGTCTTTATAGTGTGATAGAGTAGCCAAAAAATTCATCTCACCAGTTTTGGTGTGCTGCCGAGTGGTGTTCTTCCTCTTGGGTGTAGCTTAGTTTAGCTTACCATATGTAGTCTACATTCTGACAACTTTTTGTGTCTTCATCCATCTGTGGGGTATGTTGAGTCCTCGAGGCTCCAAATAGAAATGACAGCTCTGCGCTCGGTTTCTCCTTTTATACTCTCCAGTCGCATCGCCTTTTTTGTTTGAGTTTTCAAAATATGCCTCTTTTTGGGCTTCAATTCTTCTAGTATAATTTTGCTTCCCTTCTTTTTTATGGGGTTTAAAATAAACCTCTTTTAGGTTTATTATAAGTATTTTTGTACTTTTTCTTCCTTTTTTAGGGGTTCTGAGCATCTAACAAGTAAGTATATATCTTTTTGTTTATTTTGGTGTATCAATTTGTTGATCTCTGTCTTTTTTCTTTACAGGTGTTTGTTTTTCTTCCACATCCAACAGGTAAGTGTGCCATTTTGTTGTTTTGTTTGTCCCTTTTGCTAACTGTTCTTTTTCTTTGCAGGTCCAAACCGGGCAGATCTGCTGGTCACTTTGCCATCAGACGGCAGATCTGTGGAGGTCAGTCTTTCTCTCACAGAAGGCAGATCCCGTGCAGGCACTCGCAAGGTTAGGTAAAGGTAAGTAAGCCTGTCCCCACCGAGGTGGAGCTCAGGATGGGCACTGGCCATACACGGGTTCACCTCCCCCCTCACGGGAACTCTGGGCACATTCCTCCTGCGGGCACATTCATCATGTAGCTTTACCTTCCTTCACAGTTCACCTCCCCCTGAGACGCTCCGTTCGCATCAGTTCACTATCCCAATTAGGATTAGCGCTTCCAAAGTCGGGTTAGGTTAAGGTTCACCAAATTAGGGTTAATTCTTCCAATTATAGGGTTAGGGTAGTCCACTAATTGGGGTTAATCATCCAAATTGGGGTTGTAACAGTCCGCCTAGTTGGGGTTATGTTTAGGGTGTGGGTAGGTGTGGGGATTAGCAAATAGGTCCCATTTCTGCGACGCGTTTCGGACTCCTTCGTCCTCATCAGGCATGGTAGGGGCTCTTTTGGGCTTTTGTAGATGCTTAATTTAGCTTTCTTCTTAATTAGTGGGGTATATGAATGTCTAATTTAGCTTTATCTTGTTCCCAGTTTTAACTTTTGTTTTTCCTCCACAGGATTTTGGCCCAAGATGACTTCGGCAATGGTACTTCAAAGGGCTTTCTATCTATCACACCCGACAAAAAATTGTTGTTTTCAAATCCTCCTTGTGTTTGTGTAGTCATTTGTCTCTTCTTACTGTTGCTCATCTTGGCTTTAACTTCTTAGTTTTTTTCTTCATGCCTATTTTGGCCTTAGTCTTTATTCATGTTAGCTTTAGTTCAGCTTATTTTAGCTTTTTTTAGCTTTAACGTAGCTTATTTTAGCTTCCTGTGCCCATTTTGGCTTCACTTTAGTTCAAGGTTTAGCTTATTTTAGCTTATCTTCCTGCTTCTCTTAGCTTTGTTATGTAGCTTATTTTAGCTTTAAATTTCGGTCTTGAGGGTCTTTATAGTGTGATAGAGTAGCCAAAAAATTCATCTCACCAGTTTTGGTGTGCTGCCGAGTGGTGTTCTTCCTCTTGGGTGTAGCTTAGTTTAGCTTACCATATGTAGTCTACATTCTGACAACTTTTTGTGTCTTCATCCATCTGTGGGGTATGTTGAGTCCTCGAGGCTCCAAATAGAAATGACAGCTCTGCGCTCGGTTTCTCCTTTTATACTCTCCAGTCGCATCGCCTTTTTTGTTTGAGTTTTCAAAATATGCCTCTTTTTGGGCTTCAATTCTTCTAGTATAATTTTGCTTCCCTTCTTTTTTATGGGGTTTAAAATAAACCTCTTTTAGGTTTATTATAAGTATTTTTGTACTTTTTCTTCCTTTTTTAGGGGTTCTGAGCATCTAACAAGTAAGTATATATCTTTTTGTTTATTTTGGTGTATCAATTTGTTGATCTCTGTCTTTTTTCTTTACAGGTGTTTGTTTTTCTTCCACATCCAACAGGTAAGTGTGCCATTTTGTTGTTTTGTTTGTCCCTTTTGCTAACTGTTCTTTTTCTTTGCAGGTCCAAACCGGGCAGATCTGCTGGTCACTTTGCCATCAGACGGCAGATCTGTGGAGGTCAGTCTTTCTCTCACAGAAGGCAGATCCCGTGCAGGCACTCGCAAGGTTAGGTAAAGGTAAGTAAGCCTGTCCCCACCGAGGTGGAGCTCAGGATGGGCACTGGCCATACACGGGTTCACCTCCCCCCTCACGGGAACTCTGGGCACATTCCTCCTGCGGGCACATTCATCATGTAGCTTTACCTTCCTTCACAGTTCACCTCCCCCTGAGACGCTCCGTTCGCATCAGTTCACTATCCCAATTAGGATTAGCGCTTCCAAAGTCGGGTTAGGTTAAGGTTCACCAAATTAGGGTTAATTCTTCCAATTATAGGGTTAGGGTAGTCCACTAATTGGGGTTAATCATCCAAATTGGGGTTGTAACAGTCCGCCTAGTTGGGGTTATGTTTAGGGTGTGGGTAGGTGTGGGGATTAGCAAATAGGTCCCATTTCTGCGACGCGTTTCGGACTCCTTCGTCCTCATCAGGCATGGTAGGGGCTCTTTTGGGCTTTTGTAGATGCTTAATTTAGCTTTCTTCTTAATTAGTGGGGTATATGAATGTCTAATTTAGCTTTATCTTGTTCCCAGTTTTAACTTTTGTTTTTCCTCCACAGGATTTTGGCCCAAGATGACTTCGGCAATGGTACTTCAAAGGGCTTTCTATCTATCACACCCGACAAAAAATTGTTGTTTTCAAATCCTCCTTGTGTTTGTGTAGTCATTTGTCTCTTCTTACTGTTGCTCATCTTGGCTTTAACTTCTTAGTTTTTTTCTTCATGCCTATTTTGGCCTTAGTCTTTATTCATGTTAGCTTTAGTTCAGCTTATTTTAGCTTTTTTTAGCTTTAACGTAGCTTATTTTAGCTTCCTGTGCCCATTTTGGCTTCACTTTAGTTCAAGGTTTAGCTTATTTTAGCTTATCTTCCTGCTTCTCTTAGCTTTGTTATGTAGCTTATTTTAGCTTTAAATTTCGGTCTTGAGGGTCTTTATAGTGTGATAGAGTAGCCAAAAAATTCATCTCACCAGTTTTGGTGTGCTGCCGAGTGGTGTTCTTCCTCTTGGGTGTAGCTTAGTTTAGCTTACCATATGTAGTCTACATTCTGACAACTTTTTGTGTCTTCATCCATCTGTGGGGTATGTTGAGTCCTCGAGGCTCCAAATAGAAATGACAGCTCTGCGCTCGGTTTCTCCTTTTATACTCTCCAGTCGCATCGCCTTTTTTGTTTGAGTTTTCAAAATATGCCTCTTTTTGGGCTTCAATTCTTCTAGTATAATTTTGCTTCCCTTCTTTTTTATGGGGTTTAAAATAAACCTCTTTTAGGTTTATTATAAGTATTTTTGTACTTTTTCTTCCTTTTTTAGGGGTTCTGAGCATCTAACAAGTAAGTATATATCTTTTTGTTTATTTTGGTGTATCAATTTGTTGATCTCTGTCTTTTTTCTTTACAGGTGTTTGTTTTTCTTCCACATCCAACAGGTAAGTGTGCCATTTTGTTGTTTTGTTTGTCCCTTTTGCTAACTGTTCTTTTTCTTTGCAGGTCCAAACCGGGCAGATCTGCTGGTCACTTTGCCATCAGACGGCAGATCTGTGGAGGTCAGTCTTTCTCTCACAGAAGGCAGATCCCGTGCAGGCACTCGCAAGGTTAGGTAAAGGTAAGTAAGCCTGTCCCCACCGAGGTGGAGCTCAGGATGGGCACTGGCCATACACGGGTTCACCTCCCCCCTCACGGGAACTCTGGGCACATTCCTCCTGCGGGCACATTCATCATGTAGCTTTACCTTCCTTCACAGTTCACCTCCCCCTGAGACGCTCCGTTCGCATCAGTTCACTATCCCAATTAGGATTAGCGCTTCCAAAGTCGGGTTAGGTTAAGGTTCACCAAATTAGGGTTAATTCTTCCAATTATAG